>VDFB02350288.1:0-16358 GCA_007258455.2 Sequoia sempervirens
TTCATTCTATTATGGCTTGCTTTTATTTTTGTTGTTTAGCTTATTCCATGTTGATCAAATTGTTTGTTTGTGATGCAATATTAGATTTCCAAGCCACTCAACAACATCATTTATTTAGGGAACTTCCTTCCCAAATCAATAAAGAGTAAAAGATCAATTTATACAAACTTTGTCAAATTCATCCAAAACTACTTTTCATTCAACCAAAGTCCATTTATTTCATTTCAAGTTATAAGGCTACTAGTAGCCAATTCACCATCTCCATATAGAAAACCATTTTCAAAATCAACTTTCAACTTTGTTCTTGTCATAAACAATACAACAATCACTCATCAACTCAACTTACCCCTTCAAGGCAAAAAAAAATCAAACACCTCTGTTCCTTAGACCTGCAATCAAACATCATCCCAGCAATTTAAGATATCTTTGCTCAAATCAACACATCCATCATCCTATCTTCACTTAAACACCATCTGTAACAACAACAAGCAACATTAGTTTAACAATGTCACCAGACCTTTAAGATACCAATTTCATCATGTTTTGATTGTAATATTCCAATATATCAGTATAGACACACTCTGACTACTTTGCATTCAAGAAACCATTGCCATTTATTGGAAACATATGCCCAAATCATCAAATCTTTCACAATCTACCTTCAAAAAATTACCAAGCATAGACACAACTGTGGCATCACAAATGAGACTGCTCCCAAACACTTAACAACATTCCTTTCATTGTTTCTACATATTCTCTGTTTTTAGCAAACAATGCCAAATATCTCTAGGAGGCCAACATTCCATCTAATCGGGTGATTCCTTTTCTATCATAATGCATTTACACAACCCCAATACAGATTCTCAGGCCTATTTTGATCCTTTTCAACATACTATAAAAGTTTATACACTTATTTCACAAAACAGAGTAGAACCAACATGCTGTCTACTGGTAATTCCCTTAAATAGGTCAATTTATCAAAGCAAGTCATCATAGAACTACTCACTAATACACCAAACCTGCAAACAGTCTTATGCCATGTGTAGAAACTCACAAATAAACAAGTTTCAAGATGGGAAACGCCCATCAATACACAAAATCAGTAAACATTTGATTATAGGGTGAAAACACACCAACCATGAGGGTTTCTTTAATGAAACATTTGCAAAACCTCTACTACTTAAGCCCAACAATTGAAACATGCTTCATTGTAATGCATAAAATTATTTTGAAATCATTTCTAAGCTCCTCTACATGTTGTTTCCTCAAACCCTACTTGAAAACACCATTTTTTTGAATGAGAAAATTCAGAATTTTGTTCATGCAACAATATCCTGACTTCTTATTTCTATTTACCTTTGCCACACACATATTCACATTGAAAAGACACTAAATATGATCCATTCCACCGACCTACTAGCCCTACATCGGTGGAATGGCTAAGAATCACTTTTTAGTCTCTCTAAACAATTCTAAGGAAACCACAGACTGAGACTTAGGAAACTAAGTTCAAATTAGATTGATTATTTGAATTGCAATTCCTACAACTTTCAAGAATGAAAGAAGTCTCTTTCCCTGACAAGAATCAAATCTTAGAACATGCTTGAATCACTATGCAACTTGAAAACAAGAATAGAAAAGGTTTCCAAAATAACTGAGCAGGGGTTTTTTTATTAATTTTTATGGATTTTTGGGATACAAGATCTTCCTTTCTCGAGCTTACAATTCTTTTTAAAGGTGTCTAAATCGGTTGAAATAACTGCCTCTTCATCTTCATCAACCCATCCTTGCCCTTCCACAAAAAAGACTCTTCACCTTCCTGCTTTTGTGCAATTTTACATTTTACAATAGTGACAACTTTTGTTATAAAAGCAACTTTTCAATAATATCACCTAGTGACCTATTCTTCATGGTGCAAATACATTTAGAAATTTCATCATTTTAATGACCTTCACTCATCATATTTACTTGAACATTACAAATTGAACAAATTATCCTTTTGAAGGAATTTCATGACCTAGGTGCTCACGGAGTTTGTCATGTTACAACCTACGTTGTCAATGGACATTTTAAATCACACACAATTGATACGCACCTATTACATTTTTAACCCACATCTCTTTGAGGGATTTTGTTAAATTAACAATTGAATTTCTTTGTGTATGCTTCCAAAGCTATCATTAAGTTATTTTGTCTAATAGTTATACAAACCAACTTTCATTGACTTTCTTTGTGTATGCTTCCAAACTTTCATTGAGTTATGCTTCCAAAGCTTTCAATTAGTTAATTTGACAACTTGTTAGAGATTAATCTTTACTTGGTAAAGGTTATTCTTTAATTGTAATTTTTATTAACTTGTAGGAATATTCCAAAGACCCTACAAGTCTTTAATCTTTGTCATCTCACACGTATTGTGAGGATGACTTATTTTTAATTCCTTTATTAAGGAATATTTGTAGCCACCTCCTTAAGAGGTGACACATTGCACACACATAGATGAATGGTGGCATTCATTGAGTTGGGAGTTACATTCTAAATCCTTTTCTCAACTCTATTTATTGAGGTGCCTCTCCTCTCATTCTTTAAGACTCAAGCAAGCAAGCCTAAGGCTGCAACTCTCTCTCTCTTTGTATTATTCTTTAGGCATTTTGCCTCCATTCATAATATTGGGGTTTTTACTTGTTTTTTCCCCTTAACAAATTCTTGTGTCTCTCTTGTTTTGGTGGTGCTTGGTTTGGCTACTTCAATTTATTTGGTAATCTCTTTCCTTCAAACAATTTCTCTTTATTAGTACTTTCCATTGCTCTTTTTTATTTCCTTTCCTGGTATCAGAGCTTGGTATTACTAATATCTTGTGAGCTATATTGTTGAAGGTTCTGAGCCCACCATTTTTACCATTGGAACCTCTCAAAGGAGGAAGAGCCAAACAAGTAATCTTCTTGTTTAATAATAGTATTCAAACCCTTGTGCAGGATTTTTTTTTTTATCTAAAGATTTCTAAGTTCTTTGGTTTTCAAATTTCAAAGTATTTTAGTTTGCATGCATGCTTAAGTTTATGCAAAATTTTTTTTACCCTCAAATAAAGAATTATAGTTCAAATTTTTTTGAAAACCATTTTGCATGTTCATTTTTTGTAAAAAATGAGATTTATTTAGGAGGCTCTAACTCCTAGTTCGAGAAATTAAAAAAAAACTAATCTACTTTTTTGCAAATCTGAAAAATTTTTTTTCTCTATATTCTACAAATTTGTAAAAAAATTCTTTATATATAAAATATTTTTATATATATTTTATTTTTTGCAATTTTGTAAAAAAATTGTAATTTCTTCAATTCATATTTTTTTAAAATATTAATAAAATAAATTCAAATAACATGTAAATAAAAATATTTTAGACTTCTGCCTTTTGCAGGCCATAGCTCCTGTTGCAGCCGAATCGTGAAGGGTTCTTTGCAAGTCTGTATGAGGCTCTCCTCTCGACCTCTGTGCTGACGCTGCCAAGCCCAAAGCCCTTCTACCACCTCTGTTGGGGCACTTCTCTACGCGCACCCATCTCGTTGCTCCATCGTACACTCGCAGTCTTCCACCTCGCTTCTCTGTTTAACTCTACCTCTACCCGCATCCTTCATCTTTTATTCTTAACACACTTTTCATTTCAGTTTTTTCGCTTGTAACATCCATTTTAAATTTTTTATCTCCCGCCCACCCTCATCTTGCCCGCTTTTTTTTAGTTTTTCACATGTTCATATTTTTTTCAAAAGCTTTTCATTTAACACTTAAAATCTAAAAGTGGTCCCTATTTTACAATATTTAGTTTTAAAAAGAAAGAGTTACATTTTTCACGTATACCTTTTAAGAGTTTTATGAGTTTTTATAAATTCTTTTATATTAAGTTTTTTTAATAAAACTTTTAAACTTTTAAATTAATTTTTGTAAATTGAATTCTTATTAATCATATTAAATTTTCTTTATTAATATTTATTATTTATTTTTTCTTAAATTAATATTAGTTTATTTTAAAATTTGAAATTTAATTAATTAATTTTTTATTTATTTTTAGTTTTTCTAAAAGATTATATTTAATATGTTAGTCTAGAGGGGCTTATTTTGTTTTTTAGACAATTTATTTAAGAAGGATAATTTTTTTTTAAGTAAATATTTACAATAGTTTTTTCTTTCTCATATAGTTGTGAATTTTTTATTGCAGTCATGTCAACTTTAATTCTTGAAATTAAATTAACTAGTTCTAACTATCATTCTTGGAAAACTCATATATGTTTTATTTTTCGGTTTAAACATCTTTTAGATGTAGCTACAGATCCTAAATCTAAACCAGGTTCGTCTGCATCCAAAGATGAAATCGAAAAATGGAATCTCAAAAATGAAGAAGCCCTTGGCCTCATAGGTATTTCCATGTCACCCGAACTTTATGTTCACATTGGGACATGTACAACTGCCTATGAAGCATGGGACAAACTCAAAACAATTTATGATAGTACAAATGAATCAAGAAAAATTCAAATTCAAGATCAACTTTAAGATTTGAGGTATTGTGATTTTAAATCTATGGATGAATTTTTATTGAAATTTGATGCTTTAAATAGTCAATTGGATGGTTTAGGAGTTAAATTAGATAATCTTAGATTAATTCATCTTATTCTTAAAAAGTGTCTTCCTAGACAATTTCAACAATTCATTACTAATATTCATGCTCAATTAGCTATTCCTTCTTTAGCTACTCAATTAACTTATGATATTTTTCGTGCTTTACTAAGACAAGAAGAGGCTAAGTTAATTCAGTTTGGTACTCGTAAGTCTAATGAACATGCTTTCTTGTCTAATCATAAGCAAAATTTTAAACCTCATTCTAAACAACAACATTATAATTCCAAACCTCATTATAATAATGGCAATGATCTTAGAAAGTTTAACTCTTCTAAGAAACCACATTGCACTTATTGTAATAAGGATGGTCATTGGAAAAACACTTGTTTTAAAAGGCAAAATGAGAAAAATCCTATGAAGCAAAATAATCAACAACAAAATAAATCTAATAATAATAAGTTTCAAAATAATGCAAATCAATCTAGGCGTGCTTTTACTTGTAGTTCTAATGTTTCTCAACCTCTTGAATGGGTTATTGATTCAGGTGCATCTCAACATGTTACTTCACATAAAGAAGTTTTGAGTCTATGCAACCTGATATATCTAATGTTCCTCTTCAACTTGCTAATAATCATACTTGTAAAGTAGAAGCAATTGGAGATGTGAATGTTCCTAATGGTAAATTGCATGATGTTTTATATGTTCCTAAATTAAAGACTAACTTACTTTCAGTTGCTAAGCTTTGTCAAGATTATAAAGTAGAATTTTACAAAGATATGTGCTATGTTATTGATCCAAAACAAAACAAGGTCATTGCTAATGCTAAATTAGACAATGATAATTTGTTCAAATTTTATGAGTTTTCTCAATCTAGATGCTCTTTAATATCTACCATTGATTTTAATGTTTGGCATGAAAGACTTGGTCATATAAATGCTAACAATATTGCTTTAATGCACAAGCTTAATATGGTAGATGGATTGCCTAGTATTGTTCCATCTAAAATTGTATGCACAGGATGCATGAGTGGTAAGATGCATAGGGAGCCCTTTCCACATGGTCAATCGTGGAGGGCAACTCATAAGTTGCACCTAGTTCATAGTGACCTTTTGGGACCCATGGAGAATAACTCCATCCAAGGATCAAGGTATGCACTTACTTTTGTTGATGATTTTTCTAGAAGAACTTGGATCTATTTTCTTCATAGTAAGGATCAAGTTCTTAATATATTTTCTGAATTTCATAAATTTGTTGAAAGGCAATCTAGTTTTAAACTTAAAATTCTTAGAACTGATAATGGTAAAGAATATGTGAACAATGCTTTTACTAGTTATTTGAAATCATTTGGTATTAAGCATGAGCTAACTATTCCCTATACACCTCAACAAAATGGTGTAGCGGAAAGGAAGCATAGAACTATTGTTGAAATGGCTAGATGTATGCTACATGCTAAAAATATGTCTTCTAAATTTTGGGCAGAAGCTATGTTTTGTGCTACTTACATTATCAATAGGACTCCTACTAAAGCTTTAAAGGATATAACTCCTGAAGAAGCTTGGTCTGGTAGGAAGCCCAATCTTAAGCATTTAAGGATTTTTGGTTCAATTGCTTATGTTCACAAACCTAAACAAAAGAGGCAAAAATTAGATGCTAAATCTTCTTATCATATTTTTGTTGGTTATGATGAACATTCTAAAGCTTATAGAGTTTATAATCCTCTTACTAACAAAGTTAAAGTTGCTAGAGATGTATGCATTGCTGAAAATGGTGTTCATGATTGTTCTAAAGTGCATAATATTGATTCTTCTCAAAATAAAGTTATTGTTGTGGAGGATACTCCTCAAGTTGAAACTCCTCTTAACCCTCCTAATGCATCTCTTACTCATAGTGATAGTGATGATGAAGATGTTGAAATTTCTCCTCATGATTCTTCTTCTAGTGATGATACTCCTACATCTAAAAGAATGCCAAAATGGTTTAAAAGTTTGTTGCAAGAAAGTGAGGATTATTTAGCTAAAAATCCACCTAAAAGAAGAAAGGCAAATTATTGTAATCATGCTTTGATGTCTAACATTATGAATTCAAATGATCCTCAAACTTATGAACAAGCTAAAGATCAACCTCATTGGCAAAAGGCTATGCAAGAAGAATATGATACTTTAATTGCTAATAATACTTGGGATTTAGTTCCATTACCTCAAGGTAAGAATCTTGTTTCATGCAAATGGTTGTATAAAACTAAGGTTAATGCAAATAATGAAGTTAGCAAGTTTAAGGCTAGATTAGTTGCTAGGGGCTTCTCTCAAGTTGAAGGATTAGATTATAATGAAACATTTGCTCCAGTAGCTAAGATGCCAACCATTAAATTAGTTCTTGCTTTAGCTTCTCATATGCATTGGCCTATTCATCAAATGGATGTTAAAAGTGCATTTTTAAATGGTGATTTACATGAAGAAATTTATGTCTCAACCTTTGGGTTTCATTAAGGAAGGTAATGAAAATCTTGTTTGCAAATTGAAGAAATCAATATATGGTTTAAAGCAATCTCCTAGAGAATGGTATTCAAAGATCAATGCTTTCTTTTTTATCTCAGGGTTTCATTAGAAGTAAAAATGATCCAAATTTATATATTAAGCATAGTGAAGATGATATTGTGATTATTATTTTATATGTTGATGATTTAATTATCACTTCTAGTTCTAACAATTTGATTAGTGATGTTAAGTCTCAACTCAATCAACAATTTCAAATGACAGATTTAGGCCTATTACATTATTTTTTGGGTATGCAAATTTGGAAAACACCTAAAGGTATTTTTCTTTCTCAACATAAATATGCTCAAGATCTCTTAGATAGATTTAAAATGAATGATGCAAAGTGTGTTTCTACTCCTTGTGAATTAGGAACTAAATTAATGGTTGATATGGAAAATCCTTTTGTTGATCCTACTTTATATAGGCAACTAGTAGGAAGTTTAAATTATCTAACTCTTACTAGACCTGATATTTCTTATAGTGTTGGATTGGTTTCTAGATTTATGTCTAAACCACAACAAACTCATTTTAAAGTTGCAAAAAGAATTTTAAGATATGTTAAAGGTACTCTTAATCTTGGTCTTTTTTTATGATGCAAATTGTGATTTTTCTTTAAGGTTATCTTGCGATTCCAGTTGGGAGGTGATGTGATGGGAGATCCACTTGTGGTTATTGTTTCTTTGTTGGATCAGGTGCAATCTCATCGAATAGTAAGAAACAACAATCTACTTCTATTTTTTCTACAGAAGCTGAATATAAAGGTTGTACAAATGCATCTAAAGAAGCATTATGGTTAAGAAGATTACTTAAAGACTTGGGTCTACCTTAAAGGATCCTACTCCTTTATATTGTGATAATCAAAGTGCTATTGCTTTGGCAAAGAATCCAATTTTTCATGCAAGGACCAAGCACATTTCTCTTCAACATCATCTCATTAGAGAGCAAATTGAAGACAAGAAAATTTCTCTTTTGTATTGTAAAGGTGAAGATCAAGTTGCAGATATTCTCACCAAAGCTCTTTGTAAAGATAAATTTCTCTTCCATTGTAAAAATCTTGGATTTACACAGCCCATTGAAGGGTTTGATAGCAACTTCCCCACAGGAAATGCAAAGCAAGAAAGGGGGATGTTAAGAAGATTAATACTTGGTAAGGTTATTCTTTTCAGTATGTAATTTTTTATTAACTTGTGAGAATATTCCAAAGGAATCCTACAAGTCTTTTGTCTTTTTGTCATCTCACACATGTGTGAGGATGGCTTATTTTTAATTCCTTTATTAAGGAATATTTGTAACCACCTCCTTAAGAGGTGACACTTTACACACACATAGATGAATGGTGGCATTCATTGAGTTGGGAGTTACATTCTAACTCCTTCTTCTCACCTCTACTTATTGAGGTGCCTCTCCTCTCATTCTTCAAGACTCAAGCAAGCAAGCTAAGGCTAAAGCTCTCTCTGCTTTGTATTGTTCTAATAGCACAGGCATTTTTGCCTCCATTTGTTTACCACCTGCCATGATATTGGGGTTTTCTTGTTTTCCCCTTAACAAATTCAGCACATTGTCTCTCTTGCTTTGGTGGCCCACAGTTTGCAGCTGCGCTTCAATCTGTTGGTAATCTCTTTCCGCATGAACGTTTGCTCTTTGAATTGCTTTCATTTGCTCTTTATTTTCCTTTCAAGAGTGAAAAGCCAGATTGGCCCTTTGATGGATTAGAAGTTGTTTTGTTATTCTTTCCATCAAGGTTCAAACCCCATCAGGGTGTAATTGTTGAGAATTTATATTGGGGATAAGGTCCTCCATTTGTGACCACACTGATTCATAGCTCTAGGTCAAAAGCATTTACCCCTCTTAAAAAAAAAACTTGTGTATGGTATCAAATAGCATTAAGTAAAGTTTAGAGATAAAAGAGAATAGTGGAATCATGTGCATTGTAAGTAAATAATAATCATTGTAAGGAAATGAATGCATTAGTAAACCTTGCATTGTTAATTCCCAAATCTAATTTTTTCTTTCATTGCATGGTATGTGTGAAATGTAGAATGACATGTGCATTGTAGGAGCATTATGTTGGTGATACTTAGGGTTCCCAACTACATTATTATTGAAGAAAGTCATATAAATGTTAACTAATTATATTCTAATTAGTGATGCAAAAATGGTAAGTGCATAATCAAGTGAATTTTGTGTGAGAAGAATGTTGTGTTTATGATGTTAATCAACTAGATTATGTTTTCCTTGATGTGTGTTGAGCATTGAATACCCTTATTTGAGCAAATATTTTATCATGATTGTATATTCCACTAGGTAGAATAAAATGTTTGTAGGACCATGGTGGAACATTGGGTAAGGACTTAAGCCCTTCAACTAAAATTCTTTTTGATGTGTGTAATTAGTTAGTAAGTTTTATTGTTAATAAAGTAGAATTATGATACCTTGCTGAATTTCAATGAGATGCTTAAAAAGATAATATATTTCGTAAGTGTGTGTTATAATGCACCACCTTGTGAATGGGAATGCAATTCATGGATTTCGCACAGTTTAGTATGTTTAATTCACGTATTGTTGAGATAAATTGGAATGTGTTGTGATGCTTGCAACTATGAAGCTATGGTTAAATCTTGTTTATACCTTGGGAACACTAATCCTAGTGGATGTTGGGGGTAAATTCTTGAAAAGTTTATGGAATTATGGTTTAATTATGTCAAATGAAATGATTTTGTTGTATTAAAAGATGAAATTGGAAAGGAATTTATTTTGTGTTCTTTGTGGATGTGAATACCCTTTAATGGTGCTTATGTTGTGTATTATGGATATCTCGTACGTGATGTCTGTATTCATAGGATTGTTGTATTGGGTACCCATCATGGATTATGTGCTTGGATATAAGTATGGTGGAATCATGTTTTTTGTGTTTGCTTATTTGTCACCTTGTTGAGAGCCCACCTAAGGGTGGTTGATAAGTCATGTGTGGGGTCAACTAGAGACGTGGTACACTTAGGAAGGCTATTGTAATATGTTGTGACATTGGCATGTTGCAATCTTTTTGCCCATATCCTTTCTAAGCAAGATGAACCACCTACTTCCCCTATGTAATGAACCATTGAGTGGTTCGTAGTGTTAGCCTATTCCTCATTGTTCTTGATGGTGACATCGACAATGGCATTGGTTACCGATGACAAGTTTTCTCTTACCCCATTATTTTATGTATATCTTGTTCCAACATTGGAGATTGAGTATGTCATGTTGTGATGATTTCCATATCTACCTTTTTTTAGACATGGTTCCCATGGATATGATGCCACAACACACTGATGTTCCAACATAGTGTAGGTGATGATGATGTGTTGTTGATGTCATAACTTTGGTCATACAACGTGTTCTTCTAGAAGTGATTTTTTGGAGCTTCTGAGACAAAACAAGGAGGATTTTCATGATAGGAAAAACGAGGAATCTAAAAATGTTTGGAAGAAGTAGAAGCATGGAATGAAGAAGAGATCCATGCTAGTGCAAGTAGCCCTCCATGTGCAAAATGAAGGAAATCAGTGGTACATTGACAATGGTTTCTCAAGCCACATGACAAGGGATAAAAGAAAGTTCCTCGCTTCAAAGGAAATAAATGGAGGCACTGTGAAGTTTGGAGATAATGCTACGCCAAGGATAATAGGAAACAACACTCTTAGTTTTGACAATGGCAAGACAAAGACTAAAAATGTATTATATGTTGAAGGATTGAAGCATGATCTTCTAAGTGTGAGTCAATTGTGTGATCAAGAGAACACTCACATTTCATCGTAGTGGTTTTGAAATCAGAAAGACAAGAACATGGAAACTTGTTGTAGATGCAAGTAGAACTACAAAGAATCTCTATATTCTTAATGAAGTTGAAGGAGAAAAGTGCTACATAGCACAAGAAGATGAGAGTTGGTTGTGGCACAAAAGGATGGGACATTTGAACTTTGATAACATTGTGAAGATCAACAATAAGTAATTTTTATGGGACATGTTGAAGATGGGAAATCCTCCTAATACTATCTAGAAATAGTGCCAGTTTGGAAAGCAAACAAGGACAAGTTTCAAATCAAAAGGATACTCTACATCAAATCCTTTAGAACTTATGCATATTGATTTATGTGGGCCAACAAAGACAAAATCTTGCAAGGTGAGAGTTATTTATTACTATTAATTGATGATGATTTTGGGATGACTTGGGTTACATTTCTAAAAGAAATAATAAATCTTTTGAGAGGTTTAAGGCATTTAAATCCTTGGTAGTGAATGAAATTGTGCTAAGAATCAAATTCCTAAGATCTGATAGAGTAGAGTTCACCTCAAATGAATTTGAAGAATTTTGTGAACAACATGGTATAAAAAAAGATAATATTCAACTGCAAGAACTCCACAAAAAAAAGGATTCGTTGAGAGGAAAAATAGAACAGTTCAAGGAATGGAAATAGTCATGTTAAATGAGTCCAAGATTTATGACACTTTCGGAGAGAAGCAGTTCGTACAATGATCTACATTCTGAACCAAGCTCAAAGTAGGGTGAACAATAGAAAAACACCATATGAACAATGGAAGGGAAGGTCTGCATCAATGAAGTATTTCAAAGTGTTCAAGAGAAAATGCTATATCAAGCGAGATGATGAAGACTTGGGAAAGTTTCATTCTAGATGTGATGAGGGTATCTTCCATGGATACTCTTCAAGAAGCAAGGCCTATAGATGCTTTAACAAAAGATTACACAAAGTTATTGAAAGTGTAAATTTGAGAGTTGATGAAAAAAAGTATCAAAAGGAAATAGCAGAAGAAGTTGATTGTCGAAAAGAAGATAGTGGCCAAGAAGAAGAAGTAGAGGAAAAAGTTTAAAATGGAGAAGTTGAGCAAAGAGACCCAAAGACACCATCAAGGGAACCATCCAAGACACCATTGAGATTTGTTCAAAAGAATCATCCAGGAAATCTAATCGTTGGTGATAGAGATACATTAAAGTAGACAAGGAGGAGAGTTTTGAAGAAGCTTGAGAAGACAAATACTGGGTAAAATCTATGGAAGAAGAGTTGGATCAAATCAAGAAAAATGAAACTTGGGTGCTTGTCCCAAGACCTAAGGACAAGAATGTCATTGGCACTAAACATGTCTTTAGGAACAAGTTGAATGAGGATGACCAAGTTGTCAAGAACAAAGAAAGGCTTGTATACAAGGGATATGCACAAGTTGGAGGAATTGCTTTCAAAGAAAAATTTACCCCTGTTGCTCGTCTTGAGGCTATAAGGATGTTTTTAGCCCTTACCAGTTTCAAGAATTTCAAATTCTACCAGATGGATGTGAAGTCAACTTTTCTAAATGGAAACTTAGAGGAAGAGGTGTATATTGAATAGTTTGATGGGTTCATTCCATTAGAAAATTGGGACTATGTTTGAAGCTAAGGAAGGCACTTTATGGGTTGAAACAAGCCTCCAAGGCTTGGTACTCAAGACTATACAAGTATCTACAACAGTAAGGTTTTAGGAGATGTATTGCAGATAGAAAAATTTGTAACAAGAATGAAGGGGATGACATGTTGATTGTTGTGGTATATGTGGATGATATCATTTTTGGAGGTAGTAGTGACAAGATATGCCAAGAGTTTTCCATAAACATGTAGGAGTTTGAAATTTCAATGCTTGGTGAGTTGTCTTTCTTCCTTAGGTTGCAAATTTCTCAATCAAATAAGGGGATATTTATTTCACAAACCAAGTATATTAAGGAGATGTTAAAGAAATTTATGATGGAGGACTACAACTAGTGAACACTCACATGGTTACATGGTACAAATTGAGTAAGGATGATGAATCTCTTGAGGCTAATCAAATTCTATACAGGTCCATGATTTGAAGTTTATTGTATGTGACAACTACAAGGCTTGATATTATACAAGCAGTTGGTTTAGTGTCACAGCTTTAGGAAACACCAAAGGAAACTCATATGCAAGCAGTCAAGAGAATATTCAAATATCTAAAGGGCATTATGGATTTTGGGTTGGGTTATCCAAGAGGTGAAGATTTCACCCTCACAACATATACAGATGTGGATTGGGCTGGTAATGTTGATGAAAAAAATTACTAGTGGAGGATCATTCTTCCTTGGTAATGTCTTGTATATTGGTTGAGTAAGCAACAAGATTTAGTTTATTTGTCTATAATATAGGTGAAATACATTACAACAACAACTTGTTGCACTTAGGTCCTCTAGATGAAACAAACATTGAAGGATATTAAGGTTGAGTATGAGCATCCCATTTCCATATTTTGTGATAATACAAGTGTAATTAACATCTCAAAGGATCTGATTATGCACTCTAGGATGAAGCATATTCCGATCAAATGTCATTTCTTAAGAGAGCAGGTGGTTGATCAACAAGTGAAGTTAGAGTATGTTGCTATAAAAGAATAGATTGTAGACATTTTCACAAAGCCCCTTTCAAAAGAGACTTTGAGTACCTAAGGGAGAAATTGGGAGTGATATCTCTCTCATATAGTCACTAAGTTCTTCAAAAGCAACACATGTTAAGGGGAAGCTATTCATTGTCTTATCTTTCAACCTCGAGGAGCCTTTGCCATTGATGTCAAAGTGGGAGGAGTAGAGTAAGGGGGAGCATTTCAGTTAGGGGGAGAAGTATAGTCCTATTGCATTCCAAGATTATTTATTTGTAGGGTTGCCATCAATGACAAAGGGGGGTGTTGTTGGAAAAATATTGTCATTGATTTCAAAGGTGAATCGATGGTGTTTTGCAAGTGTCTTGGTTGACCCTCCTCGTGTTGGCACCCCATTTTGGGGAAAATAAGTTAAATTTAATGCTTGTTGTTGGGCTGACCCTATCTAGGTGCCTAAATTTGAAGATGACAAGTTGCCTTTAAAATGTAAAGTTGTATCATTTTCAAAAGGCGTGTTGTTTCATGAAATCGCCCTCTTTGGTGAAGATGTTTGGAGAGGTTGAAAGGAGTTTTTGAAAGAAAAAATTAATTGAATATCATTCCTAATTTAGAGCATATTTGTGAGAATATCTTAAAGTGAATTGCTCCAGATTTATGATTAGATCTTAAGGAAAATTATTGCAGATTTATGATCAAATCTTAAGGCAAATTATTGCAGATTTATGATAAGATCTTAAAGCGAATTATTGCAAATATATGAGTAGAAAGTATTGAATATTATTAGCATATTTGGAGAAGCATTTTTAGAGAATATTTGTGGGGAAGAATTAGAGTTGATCCAAGAAGATGTTTTAAATAATTATCATACTATTCATTTGGAGGTTGGTGCCTACTAACTGAGGAGATCAGGATGTTGGTGACTCTCATTAAAGAAGATTAGTTTCTCTTGTTGGGTTGGTGCTCAGTGGTGGGGATTGGTGTCTCCTGTGGGTTGGTGCCTACGAAATTTATAAGAAGGTTTTATACAAGCAATATTTTTTTGTGGTTTTATCCCACAAGGGTTTCCACGCAAAATTTTGTCTCTTATGTGTGGATTTTGTGATAGCTTCATTGTGATTATGAAAGTTTAAATTAGATAAAATATTGACTTATATCAATTCACCCCCTCTCAATATAAGTGTGTGTGTTTCATCACTTGTGTTGTGTTCATTTAATTACTTATAACACCCAATTAATTATTCAAATCAAAGTTTTGTACTTTTAATTAGCTAACTACTCTAGTTTTCTAATATATTTTTAGTAAAATCCTTCACTTATTACATTAATTAAGATCAAACCCTAAGATGTATAATTAAATAAGGAACACAAGATTTAATTTATTTAGGGATAATCGGCTAATTATAAACCCACTTGGAATATTAGTATGGTTGACCTTATTAAGGTTACTCCCAACTAACATAAATTAATTATTTTGCACAATAATTGAAATGGAGGGTAGAGACTACCATATGAAAAAAAATGTTTCTTATATTTTAATAAAAGAGTATTTTTTTACATTTATAGTGTCTCGCAAAGTAAATAAAAAGAACTTAGTTTAAATTATATATATAATTGCATTACCTTTAAGCTATGACTTAAGTTGAGGGAGCCTAGTCATATGGTCCCTCCCCACCATGGGTCAAATTTCCATTAAATTAGATTTAATTTAAACAACTTTAAATTATTAAGTTAAGCTTTATAATGGAGTGTGCATGAATTCTTAGGCATTGGATAGAATTATTAGCAACCCTTGGATTTAGGCTACTCAAGGTGGAACCCTAATCCTATAAGAGTATCTCATTAAATTAGTTTTCTTAACATTTTCTCCTATCATTTATTTTTGTGAGGATGGGAGAAAGAAGTTCATGTATCTACAAGCATTTTGAGAAAACCACTAAGAGGATGTTTATACCAGTTATGTAAAAAGGATTTCCATGAATGCATTGTGTTGTGGTTACACTTACTCTTATAAATACATTGTTAAAAGCGTTATTGGAGAAATTTGAATAAGACTTGAGGTTTATTTATTTGTTTTGTTGAAATAATTGTATATATATTTTTTCTTACAGGTTGAAATAGATGACCATATAAACCCTATATATATCATTGATATATATTGCAAGCTATCACAAGTTGTCATGGCAAGGAGGCCAATATATACAGGTCGTAGTTATTTTTAAAAAATGTAATGTGCAAAGATAGAGGGGTGGTGGCCCTATGCACATGGGTTGGCCCCCTTGTGGGTGTCATGACACCCATAGTGGGTCACACCCCTATGGGGGATCCACCCCCTATTCGTTGGCCTTAAGGTCGTAGCTTGGGTCAAGCCCAAAAAGGGCTCTCAAATTTTCATTCATTAATTTTTTCTTTAACATTATATATATAGGATATACTCACATTATTTATAAATTTTCTAGGTTTATATCATTGAATATCAATAGATACATATATTAATAAAAAGAAAATATTTTTTATTGGATGAATATTCATTTTAAGATATAGGGGTTTATAAGAAAACAACTATGATTTTTCATCTATTCTTTTTTAATACAATTGTGGAGTTATGGAGATAAGGACAATTTTTAGTTTATCAAACTAATTTAGGAGACTTAAACTTTCATTCGCACATGTTTATTATTATTTCTCTCCCTTTATTACAAGCTTGGTAAATAATTATAGCTTCACTTTTTTCCAATGAGAAGGTTTCCCAAATCCTTAACTCTATTTTATTTACAACATCTAGAAGGCTATATGACATTTCACATTAAA
>VDFB02350289.1:0-18762 GCA_007258455.2 Sequoia sempervirens
TGGAAGTGGCTAGGAAAGTGCAAGAGTTATTAGACCAAGGACTAATTAGGAAGAGCATCAGTCCATGTGCAATACCAGTCATCTTAGCAACCAACAAAGGTGGTAAGTGGAGACTTTGCACTGACTCTAGGGCTATCAATAGGATTACAATCAGATATAGGTTCCCTATTCCTAGAATAGAGGATTTGATGGACTATCTTGGAGGGGCACAGTACTTCACTAAGTTGGATCTCAAAAGTGGATACCACCAGATTAAAATTAAAGATGGGGATGAATGGAAGACAAATTTTAAGACAATTGATGGGTTGTATGAGTGGAGAGTGATTCCATTTGGCCTCTCAAATTCCCCTAGCACATTCATGAGGCTCATGAATGAAGTGCTTAAGGATTTCACAGGTATATTTTTGGTGGTGTATCTTGATGATATACTCATCTTTAGTAAGATATCAGAGGAACATTTGAAGCTGTGGAGATGGTTCTTAAATGGTTGCAGGAGGAGAGGTTAGCCATCAACCTAGAAAAGTGTGAGTTCTTAAAACAAGAGCTTGTGTATTTGGGGTTTGTAGTATCCCAAGGATCATTGAAGATGGACCTAAGTAAGGTGGAAGCTATCCTAAATTTTCCTACACCAACCACCAGGACAAAGGTAAGGATTTTTCATGGGTTAGCTCAGTTTTATAGGAAGTTTATAAGGAACTTTAGTGGCATTTGTGCACCAATGCTTGATACTATCAAGGGTGTCCTAAAGACTAAGTTTAAATGGACTCTTGAGGTAGAGAAGGGTTTTGAGAAGTTGAAACAAGAAGTGGCAACCCAACCCATCCTTCTATTACCTAGTTTTGATAAGCTATTCACAGTGGAATTGCAGTAGGAGGAGTGCTAAGCCAAGAAGGCAGACCTATAGCTTTCTTTAGTGAAAAGCTCAATGAAGCTAAAAAGAAGTATTCTACTTATGACTTAGAACTATATGCTCTAGTGCAGTCTCTTAGAAAGTGGAGACAGTATCTCCTACCTAAGGAGTTTGTAGTGTTTACTGATACCCAGGCACTTAGCTACATCAACACACAAGAAAAGTTGAGTAATAGACACTTGAAATGGATGGAGTACCTCCAAGCCTTCACCTTTACTATCAAACACAAGAAGGGATAGTTGAACAAGGTGGCAGATGCACTAAGTAGGAGGTTGCTGACAGTGCAAGAGATTCAATTCAAAAGCATTGGGATAGAGAGTTTCAATGATCTCTATGGAGAAGATGAAGACTTCTCTGAAGCATATAAGGTATGTTCTGATTTTGAGAATCATTTTCATAGTCAATTCTCAGAGTATACATTGCAGAGTGCAGAGTGGCCTTTTGTTCAAGGGAAATTAGTTGTGTGTTCCCAAAGGTTCAATGAGAGAGAATCTCATCCAGGAGAAGCACAATGGTAGTCTCAGTGGTCATTTTGGTATCAACAAGACATTGGAATTAGTGTAGAGATACTATTATTGGACCAAGATGCCAAGGGATGTCAAAAGGTATGTGGAGCAGTGTGTAGTTTGTATGAAAGCCAAGGGGAAAGCTAGCAATGAAGGTTTGTATCAACCTCTACCTATTCCCAACAGACCATGGGAATGCATTAGCATGGACTTTGTGGTAGGACTCCCTAAAATTAAGACAGGGTTTGATAGTGTCTATGTGGTGGTAGATAGGTTCAGTAAAATGAGTCACTTTATTCCCTACAAGACCACCCATGATGCTAGCTATATTGCTTATCTTTTCTTCAAAGATATTGTGAGGATCCATGGATTGCCAATGAGAATTGTATAGGATAGAGATGTGAAGTTTATGAGTCATTTTTGGAAAACTCTATGGAGCAAATTGGGTACTAACTTATCTTTTGGATCAGCTTACCATCCTCAGACAGATGGACAAACTAAGGTGATAAATAGAGTGTTAGGTAACCTTCTAAGATTCCTCACCAAGGAGTATGGACAGACATGAGACTTGGTCATATAACAAGCTGAATATGCCTACAATGACAGTGTGAATAGGACCATAGGTAGGAGTCCTTTTGAGATAGTATATGGTATGTACCCAAGAGGTGTGTGTGAGCTCATAGATCTAGGAGCTATGGAGCATAGGAGTGGCCATGCAGAGGATTTCTCTCAGACCATGAAGGAGATTCAGGAGCAAGTGAAGAAGACAATCATAGGGGCTACTCACTAGTTGAAAGCTAAGGTGGATATATCTAGAAAATATCTCCAATTTGTAGTAGGCGACTACGTCATGGTCCATCTCAAAACATCTAGATTTCACAAAGGAGTACCAACTAAGTTGCAGATGAAGAGAGTGGGACCATGTAAGGTGTTAGCCAAGTATGGAAAGAATGCTTACAAGGTGGAACTTCCTACAGACTTAAATATTTTACCAGTATTTAATGTACCTGATTTGATCAAGTATAAAGGATCAGTAACTAATATGACTCTGGCCAGTACAGATGTCTTGGAGGATGTGAGTACTGTAGTCTTACCACTTAAAGACAAGCTGCAAGCATAAAGGATCTTGGAATCCAGAGTGAAGAAGTCTACTCGGCACAAGGTGTACATGGAACATCTCATACAATGGAAAGAAAAACTAAAGTCTGAGGCTACATGGGTGGAAGAAGCTAATTTCAAGAAGTATGGCATTGATTTGTCTCTTATCTCTCCCCACATTCCTTAGTGTTTGGGCAGAGGGGGAGAATGGTGCAGGAGCACCCATAGGTTGCCATAGGTTGCCATAGGTTGTTTAGAAGGTCTGTCTAGGAAAACTTTTTCTAGGACAATTAAGCAATCAAATTTAGTTCATTTGTATGAGATCCTTATTGGAATTCTTGTTGGTTTTGATCAAATGAAGGTCATGTTGACCATAGAATAGGTGTCATAAGATTCTAGCTCAAAATGAGGTTTTGGATTTTTAGGATTTTTGCAAAATGTTTGAAAATGTTGCTCAATTGAAGCTACAAGTGGCCAAGAAGAGCCCAAGAGAGAGGATAACTTATTTGGTGACCTATTTATGGGATTCCTCAGCATTGGAGTGAGGTTGGAAGCATTTGATATGGTTTGAAGTTTTGTGAATTCAAGAAAAGAAATTGTGATTGAGTGTGAATTTTCTAGTTTTTGCATTGAAGTGAGGTTTTAATGGATTGATCATGGCACTGTAATTTGTGTAGGATGTAGAGTAGTTATTCTTCAAGCTTTGTGTGGCATTAGATAGTTTCCTTATTCAGTTTCAAGCATTGTTTGTATTATTTTTGGTTTTCAAACTGTTGCTGGTCTGAACCAAACAGTTTTGTGAGAATGGAGTGTTAGTTCACTTTCCCACCATACAAATTGTACGGCCCTTTGGTAATAGTTACTAGACTCCATGTATGTACATATGGTATGGTTTTAGGGCCTTTGAAAGCATAGGAGATACTGTGGAAGTCTTTCCCTAGGCGAGCCAGGGAAGTGTCTGGCTAGGGAAGACCTTAGTGCAGAGCACTTGATTTGCAGGGGTGTCAATTTCCTGACAAATTACCCTTTGGAGAAGGAAGGTATGAGTCTTGCCAAGACATGGTAAGGAGAAAGAAACTCCAACAATCCATCTGGTGAGGGAAGGATTTAACAGTTTGTAGAGAAGCCAGGAAAGCGCTTAAAAGGCTTAGTTTTGCTCATTTTCAGGTTAGGGCTTTGTATGGACAACTGAGACCCAAGACCCCAAAAATCCTTGAGAGGTGGGCATATGAACAAGGAATCCCAAGAAAATATTGGGGTGTTCTTTGGAAAGTATTGGAAACAAACCTAATTTCTCGAAGAAGGAGACCTAATAGGGCTAATAGGGCTAGTAGCCTCCTAGGCCTAATAGTGGGGTTTGGTGAAAGTGACCTATAGATGGAGCTAGGTGGACCCCTAATACACTTAGTAGGATGGATTGAAGACTTTAGAAGCACCTCCACACCCCTACAAAACTATATTCAAGAATTTGGAGGATTAGTAGCCTTTAGGGTGGATTAAGGGCTAAGGCAAGTGTTACAAGATTGCACCAAGTCTTGACTTGGTAGAAGGACCTATGTTGATAGTTGGGTTGGAAAGAAGTAATCAGGGGACCCTAAGAAGGAAGAGGTCCTATAGGTTGCAAGTGGTGGAGTGAGACACCCTAGAGGTCTTCCTAGCAAGACCCAGAGCATGAATCAGTGATTGATTTATCCAACCTCCCTATCACAAGGTCTCTAATGTCAAGTCTTGGAAATGCATTAAAAACTCAGATAATATGTGAAAATGATGGTAATCACAAAGGGACCTTACTACAAGAAAATACTAGATCCTCAAATTTATCAGATCTAGCAATATGGAGATACTTCAAATCCTAAATCTAACCCAAATGATAAAAGAAGTAGCAAAAGAGATAATGGTTTTAGAGAAATTTCTAAATTTAACACTAGTCCTAAGATTAACAATGCAAATGATAAAATACTTGAAATGGACCAATCCCTCATAAACTGATTCTTGCTTGACCCAGATGAATCTACACTCTTACAGAAATAGTGCAATATTCTAAGGAATTAAATATTTTCAGATCATGAACATTCATTCAAAACAACCTTATTGCAATTGAAATGAACAAATATCCACAATTGAACTAAGCACAATGAATATAAAAGTCCAAGCTAACTTTGCAAAGCAACTAACAATCATCTAGCTGCAAAAAGTATGGACTAGGGATTGCTACAAACACTTCAAGCATCAAATCATGTCTAACTCTAAATCTAACTTATGTCAATATTTCTCAAACAATATCAAAAGATAGAACAACAAGAACCATGCAACATAAGTCAACACAAGAGAGATCACCAAAGCACAATGTCTTCAATTGTATTGAATCATCCAATGATAGCAATAGTTCTAGTGTTTTGTGTTACAACACTTGCTCAAAATGAACTAACTCCTAGCTCTAACTCTTACTATACTGCTTAATTTGCTCCAAAGTAAAAACTATCTAGCACTTACAAATGAGGCAAGACGCCATATTTATAGAAACTTCCCAAGATATATCAGCCCAATTAGGTTTACAATAATAAACGACCACAAAACAAGCTGGCCCAAGAAGTTCTAGAACAAAATAAAATGGCATTAAATGCTTGGAACTCATCCAGGTCAGCCCAGGTTCTCCAATATAGCTTAGTCCAATGCATGCAAAGGAAGAAGAAGGAATAATGGGGAAGCACAAATTTTGATGTAGCCTTGCATTAAATGCTTTCTCCCTTCTCTTTATCTCATCCCACCTTATCCCACACCATTAAAAATACCCTTTCTAGGTTGGCCAAATGTGGAAAAATTAACACCTTAATTCTCCTCTCAATAGATTTAATATCGTCCCCTAATTGCTTAATAACTTTATCCCAATCCACCTTTAGGGTTTGATATTTATCCATAATTGCAATGTAAGTGGTTGCATCATCTAGCTGGTGTTTAGTAACTAGACCATTAGTGACTAGAGAATATACATCATGCCACCATTTCCTGAGTTGCTCTAGATTCAAATGTTTTGATGCAAACCTTTTCCTTCCTGTCATAATCTCAAAGAAAGAGGTACATTTATTGTAAATATCTATCAAGGTACCCTCTATTTTCTTACCTTGCTTGTGCACCTTCTTCAACACCTTCTACCTAAGTTGTAAGACCTCATGCCATTCCTAGGGTTTTGCAGCTTTTGAAGAAAGGAGGATTCCATCACTAGCTAGTTTTTCTTTAGTGTACTCCATGATAGTCCTAGTTTTCTTTAGTAGTAGGTCTACATCTTCTTTATCTTGAGCTAGCACACTTTTCAACCACTCCACAGATCTAATGGCATCCCCACCAATTGATAGAATGTCTTTAATTGCATCATCACCCTTGGTTCCTACCCCTTGCAACCAGTTCAGTGTGGCGTGAGTAGTAGTTTTCATCTTTTCCAACTCAGTTATGGTCTCTTCTAGAAGGAGATTTATTGTGGATGATGAAGAACTAATTTGGCTGATAGACTGCAAGAGTTTCATCAAATCCTACAAATACTTCTTCAATTTCTCATTCTCCTTCTTTAATTATTGCTTGGTTTTCACCTCTTTCCTCAATCTACCCAAGATTACAACACTAGAGCCTTCATATTCTTCAATATCCTATTCCATGGAAGTAGGCCCTAAGTTGATAGTTTTCACACTATAATCGCTACCAGTTAGATCATCCTTATTCTTATCAGGAGTAGGAGTATCAATGTGAACCACCCTATTATTTTCTCTATCTCTTTCAATATTTGAAATAACCCTGACCTTCTTCTTTGTTTTACTTTTCCCAATTTGGGCCAGTAAGTCATCCCAATTCGGGAGAGTTTCATCCACTACAACTTGCTTACTCTTCAACTCTCTATCCAACCAAGCAGGCATAGTGGATCCTAATTGCAAATTACCTTGTTCAACCTTATCCAGTTGATCCCTAGAGAGATCCTCATTCAATTTTTTTTTTTCAAGAATCTCCTCAATCTTATCCTCACTTCCCTTATCATGCTCTTCTTCTTCATGCACTGGTGAAGGAGTCTTGATTGGAATTTCCTCTCTCTAAGGAGGTCTATCCTCTTCATTTCCTGTAGGTGAATCCTCATAAGTTACTAGAGGAGACTGCAATATCTTCTCTATTTTTGCCTCTGTGTTGTAAAGTTCACCTTCTTGGAATTCTTCTTCTCCTTGGTCTTGGTGACCCTCTACCTCTTTCGATTCACCGGGTTCAATATGAGCCTTGTGAGAAGGAGGGGCATCATCATGTTTTTCTGCAGCAGGGGCAGCTAAAGGAACATCCTTCCTTGGCACAACATCTTTAGGAGAGGGAGTTCTTGATCTTCTTGTGTATACTTGTGTTTTCTCTCCTGAACTTTCTAAATTCACTACTAGTGGGCCAGTTTCATCCTCTGCCTTGGAAGACTTCTTCTTTTGAGACAACCTCACTATTCTTCTTCTCTTAGGCACATAAGCACCACCTTTATATCCCTTTTCCTCGGGTTCCTCTGCAGATTTCTTTTCCCTTGAAGCATGTTTCCTTTTCTTGGCAATAGGCCTCCTTTGCTTCTCTCCTTCTGCTTGAGCATCCTTAATATTTATCTTTAAAAGAGAGCTCACCTTGGCCTTATCCTTAGGATCCTACTCAACTAAATCCTCAAAAGTGGAATGAGACTCAAGTCTCCCATTAAGTCATAGGTGCATTGCACGCCTTCACTCTCTAGTTCCCAAATCTTGTGCTTGAGCCATAACTTTGTGTATTTAATCACTGGAGCCATGACTTGTTTTAGTTCTGTCTTTTCCTCCTCCAGCCAATCTATTTCACCAACTGATTTATCCTTCAAAACTTCATAATCATGAATTTGAATCACATCCCCATCATAATCTATCTGATTCGGTATGACTTTAACATTGTACAATCTAATCAAATTGACTGGCAGCCTAGAGAATTTCTTCTTTTAGATCTCAAACGCATCTTTATAGTTAGCCCAGTAATCCTCTAGGTCATCCTTGTGGTTGTATTCCCTACTAGCCTTCTTTTTGGCTTCACCAATTCTATCAAACCTGGACCTTTTAGAGTGGAAAGATAAGCCCAGAGTGCTCATCTCCTCTTCAGAGAAATGTGTTGTATGTATGGAAGGGCAAGCCTCATTACCACCTATCCTAAGGGGAAAGTCATTGCCAAATCCTGTTTTGTGCTTCTCCTTCTTAACTATGGCATCAACATCACATATCTGCCTTGTGAATTCCAAAAGTATGAGGTGATTAGTAGGATACCTGAGAAGCCTGTAAGGGGCTCTCTAGCAACCATCTATCCTTGTGTAAGAAAAGGTGGGAAACTGTATAAACGAAGCCCCATACCTTTTGATCAACTCCTTAGCACTGTCAGATATTCTAACATGCTCTGTACCTTGAAGAAACCTAGTGATGTACATGGTGAATGCATCATTCACCCTCTTATAGCTTGAGTTTCCTAGATGTAGTTGTGGATAGACTTCATATATTACATCCTACCTAAAGGTTCCTCGTGTACTCAACCCCTTATATGGATGGAACCTCGCCACGACATAGAATAGATAAGAAGTCATTGTGAAGCTCTTGTACTACAAGACATTGCACAGTTGATCTTGTATCATGGCACTTATAATGCATTCCTAGTGATAATCAGTATTTTGCTCCATCCTCACTATAACAAAGAACATCCAGTTCTCAAAAACTCTAGCACTCTTCAAACCTATTACCCTCCTGAGGAGTGTGATAGCATCATAGTACTCTGGTTTGAATTTTTCCCTAAATAATTATTTTGGCAACTTTGAGATGTAGGGATTAGGTTTCTCCAACCAAGAATTGACCACCTGTAGAGCCTTGTTTGAATCATCCTCAAAATAGTTTTTGGAAATATACAAGTCACGACCCACTACATGAGATCTTTTAGGCATGTCAAAAGTTTGTGCCATAGATACAGGAGAGAAGTTGGCCAACACCCTACCTTGAGGACCGATCACTCTTTGTGTACCTCTATCATAATGTCTAGCACATTCAAGAACTAGCTCATAGCATTGAACCGTCGAAGGAAAACCAACCACATGAGCCAATCCTAATTCCACTAACCTTCTAGCCAACAATGGGGGGTTTTGTGCTGCCATTATTACTTTGAAATCCTCGTACTTCCATCTGCCTACATTGGTGTCACCTACTTCAGCCCAGATGGAGGAAAGCTTAGACTCAGGAACTGTACTCTTTATGTCCAACTTTATTCTTTCTGCTTCAGAGATGGAAGATCCCTCAGCACTTGGATCCGTCTGCTTTCCCATTGGCTTGCTAGCCATCACTCTACTTGATTCAACCTACATCCAACGAGAAAACACAATAAATTCAACTTTATAATGTCAACATAGAGGTTAGCCAACCATAGACAATATAATCATGACCAATCAACCCAAAGCTAAGATCAAAATCCCTTAAATTTAACATAAGGTACAATTGCTAAGAAATCTAGGATTTTAAGTCATCCGGGGAAGAAATCTGGGAAATTCCCAACTCAACGGATTTAATGATAAAACATGGTTATCCAAAAATCAATCATCACACTATGAAGGAAAATTATATAACATTGTTTAAATGATTCAAATCAAGCACAAAATGCTAAACTTGTAACCTTGCATTCATTATATTTTGAATTCTCCATACTGTGAAACCATTTTGGGAAAATCCACCAAGGAGGGAAAACCGTGAGGTATGAGTAACTCTGTGCTTTTGCATACATCTGAGGAAATGAGAAGACAAAGGAAAAATTAGGAAATTCTGAAGGTGCGGGAATTCCACGAAGACCACGAAATCCAGAAAACTGTTATTTCTCCCGATCTAGCCCAGAATAATCGGACGATCATAAATTTGAAGTCCCTAGGCCCGAATCTAATTTATTTTGAGTTTTTCATTGTTCATTTTTTAAGTTCTCACCTCCATCAGAGGTGAATCGATGAAGATTAGTGATGCCCTAAATCTAATCATCAATCTCCTAAGCTTAAAACCCTAAAATTCACCATTAACGTAGGGGAATTAGCTTAGATTTGGATTGTCTATTTTACTAAGCCTAGAGATGGATTGTTTAAAGCAGGCACAAGTGAGCTTCACCTAGATGAAATTGAAAACATGCTCACGAACTCACTCAGGGCCGACAATCAAACAAGATCAAAAACCCTAAAATCGAATGAAATGGAAGCAACCACGAACCCAGGGTCGAGCTCAAAAATGTGACATAGGAATACTAGACACCACTAAACTTAGAAATCAATAGGGGAATACACCGACTGGGCCATCAACATCCTTAAAAATGACAGACCAAACCCCAATTGAAATGCTTGACACCAAAATATGCAAAACCCAGACTCCAAAGGCCCTCAAGACACCAATGCATCATTTACATTCAAGAATCACAAGAAAGGAAAAGCCACATACCTGGACAAAGTGAATTTAACCGCAACAATAGATAGAAATGAACCTCAATGCCCTAGCAAGCAACCGCAACGAAAATGAAAGAAATTTGTTGCCAAATCCTTGAATCAATCACTCACACCAGCAAATCACTTAGGAACTTCAAAATCAATATCTCAATGGCAACATAGAGCAAATTCCAATAGGAAATCCTCAAAAACCAACTAAATATGCGCCTCAAGAAGCATACCATTGAGAATTAATGTAGTTGACAAGACATGTCAAAATGCAATCCAAGAATTCGACGAGGTGAGGAAACTTCAAGGAAATCTGGGCTATGTGGAATTCCACGAAGGATAAGAATTTATAGGAAATAGTGCAAAACATCTACCACTGGGTTTTCAAAGTGTCCGGGGAATTCCGCCAAGAGGGAATTTTCCTGCAAATAGCGGAAAACCCGAAATGAGTCCAGAACATAAAAATTTTAGTGTTTCCCCAAAAAGGGGGATTTGCACGAGCAGAATAATCATTTAGGAACATGCCAAGGCAACCAAATCCTCAAAATCAAAGGGAAAACACCAAGAACAAAAGAAAGAGAGGGTCCCTTCTTTCAGCGAGGCATGTGTGTGAAAACTGCACAACAGATACCCATCGTTGTTGAGATCCCTACCTCATGGCCCCTTTCTGTGCACCAACATTTCTTGCATGGGCATCTGCTAAGAAAATTAGGGTCAAGCTTTTCATTTCTCACCATGTTAAAAAACCATGGACAACATTGACATCATTTGTCACAAGGATTGGGGGTTGATCATCATTATCTGACCCATCATCACTAACCAAATGTGGCATCTATGATAATCGAACAAGGATGATCCCCTCATCAGAAAATGCTCCTCACTAACCATAAGTACATGGGAGGCATCAGGGGAATGGTTTGGACCTACCTGAACTGTCAGGCCACTCGATACTAGTAGTAGGGTGTGATGATGTGATCTAACCAACCTGCCAAGATTCGATCATGCTACATCATGCACAGTTGCTTCTAGTCGATGGGCTAGATCCCAATTCACCTATACAAGCACCACCTAAGTCCTATTCCTACAAAGAATCAAACTGAATCTTCCAAAAAGCTATCGCCATAGCACCAATCACACGAGGAGATATGCATGTGCCATGGGTGTACCATGTGCTAGGCCTTGGGGAAACCTAACTGGCTGTGTGCATTTGATGTGTTCAAACACCCACACCAATAGTACCTTGTAGATGATAAGACTATGGTTCTCGTAATGCACATATCACCCAAGGTCGTGGTAGAGATGCACAAGCATACTCCAACCATAACCAAAAATTGTGCCCTCCTACTCCATCATACAGATGTACTAGATGAGGCCCCCATGTAGGTTTGAGCCTCACCCATCCTTCACAACACGAAGGGAAACTATGGTAATCATAACTCCATGGATGATTGGTATCACCACTCATCCTTTCTTGAGCCATCTAATGTAAATATGGAATGTGGTATCCACTAGGACCACCCACCTAATGCAATACTATTGGACCTCTTGGATTTCCTACATCGTGTTACCCTCATCATAGGCTACCCACTATCCTTGGACACACAGGGTAGCCTAATGATGTAGTATACTTCTTTCAGGGTAATGGTCATCTACCTTGTTAGTAGGTGAAAGCTTGAGGTGTTGACAACCCAGTGCCCCATGAGAACCATCAACATAGGAGTGTGATAATGGATCACTAGCATGGTGTATACCCACCAAAGGCTAACCCATTGTAGCAAGTCTTGGTCATCTAGATGCAGCTCATTGTTGTAGTCTCACAAAAATGTCAGTAGTGATTCGTCAGCATGCTCATGAATCTTCGGTCACTCCTATCAAAGAAACAAATTTCCACATCAGTATGTCCTATATCATAAAAAATTCTAACTCTACATCATTCTTAAGTTTGCCTTTGGGATGGAGGCATGTCATGCAAACGTATGTGTGATGTGTTAGCATTCGTGATTGAACACATCCTAATGACAGTGTGCGAGATGGATGACAGTGCAGTCAAAGGACATTGACTTGTTGTCGGGATGACAACATGTCAGCTAGATACCTTTACGCTAGTCGAATGCCTACACTACTTGGGGAAAATAAAAAGGTAAAAAAAGTGATAAAATGACGAGATATTGAATCTATTAAAAGTGATGTACAAGAATTTATAGTACTATAACTTATTTCCAACAAGTATTGAATCTACCTCTAAATAAACATAATAAAATTTCTTAATTATTTTATTATTACATACTCCATATTTAATATGTGATGTTGAAATATTCATTCTATTTACTAATAAATCAAGCTTAGTGTAAGAACATTACTAAAATGAAATTAAGAAAAAATAACTTATACTTGGAAAGATAGGGGTGGATTCATTTCAAGTAAACTAGATTATAACACACATTACCATATTTCTACTCCCTTATTCTATTACTCTTAAGGTGACAATATTCACATCTTATCTTTATATTCTTAGGTATGCATCTCTCCAATAGTACTATGAAACATCTATCAATACAAGCAATAATGTCCTAATCAACACATGTTGATATCTTGACATTCATAGAAGATGGATTATTTTCCTACAGACATAGCCCCTAATTGACATCACAAAATCTCTATAGTAGTTTAATAACATATATTTCCTAAGTAAAAAGGTCCATTGAATACTCTGCTATACATTCTTATCTATAAATTCTAATAACATCATGATCATAAAACATAGTATGTTAAATACACTCAAATACTATGTGGGTCAATGGAAAAAAAAAGTTATACTACCTCATCAAGTCAATGTTGGGATTACAATATTACAAAGTATTCACATAGAATTACTCAAGGTTTCATTAAAATTATCCAAGAGTTCTAGGTAACATCAATAATTATTATTTCAATATATGCAAAAATTACCTCTTGAACTATACATAGAGTCATCCAATGGGAATTTTTATTCACAAATTATATTTGTTCTACCTTTCCTTAATACATAATAAATATATCCAAGCATAGAGGAAATATACTTACATCCACATGACATTATATTGTTGAGTCTAGACTTTAAATAGGACCAACACAATATAAAAGCCTTCTAGAACTTGTAAGGTCGATATACTTCCAAATGACACATAATTATATAAACTAACAATGACATGATATTCCCACCCTTCTAAATTCTATTAACCAATGATATGTATTTGGAATTCATTCACTACAAGGTCCCCTTAGTATTACTAAACTCGCGAAAACTTCCTCTACAAGTAACCTATTAATGCCACAAGTACTCATATAACTATTAACTAAGATCAATAATATTTATTGATTTGATCACACAATCATTCTTTGAAGAAGATGAAATGCTCCTTGAAATTTTTTATATCTATAACATAATAAAATTTGATTTAATTTAATACTTCATCTAAAAAAATTCTTAAAATTCAAATGACTATAATACATATATATATAATTCTATATTAATACTAACTACTTTATTTATTAATTTGTTTTATCATCACATACCACTGAAAAAATTAATGTTACAAAAATTGTCCACAATGACTATCAATCATTTGTGCCCAGTAAGACTGTAGTTATCTACAATATTAGAGTTATTACGTATGTGAAGAACCTCTCTAATATCATCATTTTTGTTACATGATAACTTTATAAGCTCATAAAGAGTTCAACCAAATATAATTATGGATGGAGAAAGTGAGACTGTAGTTATCTACTAAAATTTTACTGATATATTCTTTTGAAGTTGGCAAGTGTATATAGCTCACATATTCATTTATTAAGTTTCATTCATGCCTTAGAATCCCACGTCACACTGAGTCAATGTGGCCCAAAAGGGCTATAAAGTATAAATTATAAATCTTTATTACTATAGTGAAACTCAGACTTAAACCTATGTTTGTAAAATCAAGATTGTAGGATGAGTTGTCAAGATATATTGGGTGGGTATACATTTGGAAGAATCACTACCATGGAAGGGAGATGTCTTAGATTTAGTAGAATAATCCATGTGACAGCACTGAAGTACGTACAACATGGCTATGGAGATGTCATAGATTTAGTAGAATAATCCAACTTGCAGAAAGCTTAAGATCCATGAGATAGAGTAGAGAAAGATACTATAGAGAATATCTGACAAACTATTGAGGCATCACATTATAACTATAGAGAATATCTGACAAACTATTGAGGTATCACATTATAACCGATGCACATGAGATATCTGACAAACTACAATTAATCCAAGTTTGAAATCCAAGCGTGAGGTGCTTCTAAAATGTAATACAAATACTCAGACAAGGTACACAGACAAAATGTAGATGCACAGAGAAGGTACAAACTACACAATATAGATTGGAAAAAGGCTTCAGAAACTTTCAAACAAATGCAACTAGCAAAATTCAAAGACATAATTAATAATGTTTTGGCAACTTTTATACAGTAAAAGGATATCCATCAATCGTAAATATCGGCAACCAGATTTTATAGGGTACAAAGTTTAGATAGAAAAGTTTTGGAAGATATGTATGCAAAAGTGGAAGCTCAAACTATTTACAAATTTTAGGGTTCAATGAGATGTCATGTCATGTAATGTATATTTTGACTCAAGTATATAAAAAATGTATATTTGTAATGTCATATTAAAAATTATAGACTCAAGTATATAGGTATTCATTAGTCTTAAGCTATCAAGAAGTAATATTAATAAACATCAGTGGTCGACACCATAAGGAGAAACTCATTTATCTTTCATGAGACCTGCAAACAAGTTAAGATTCTCCTTGATTATCCCAGGCAATTCAGCTATGAGACAGTTTATAATTCATTATACAAAACTTATCAACTAAAGCAAGGGAAAACTTAGTAAAAACACCAAGTAAAATGAGTGCAATAAAATGGAATTTCACTCATAAATCTATTCTATATCTAATTAAAACTTTCATTCTCCATTTAGAATAAAACACACCAAAATGTGTTACCATGGGTTCAGTGAAGTCAATGATACTTAAAAAGTCCCCAAGAGCTCTATAGTAGGGCTTTCATGTGAGGATGGTTGAGTGTCAAGCAATCACTTTTGAATTGAAGATTCTTCCAAACTAAAACAAAATACAAGAATGATGACCAATACCCATTCACCAAGATGCTATGCATATGTACATCATGTTTGATAGAGAGACACTCTAAATACAATCCAAATTATTGCATGATGAAGGCTTCCATATTTAGCTCTTTCCCAAAATTCCTTCTATTCCATTCTTAATTCTCCCCTTTCCTCCCTAAAATGTAGGAGTATTAATTGAAATATAGAAGTATTAATTGGCATATGTGCAAAATGTTTGATATAGAGACACTCTAAATACAATCCAAATTATTGCAGATTAATTCTCTCTATGCCTCCCTAAAATATAGGAGTATTAATTGGCATAAATTTCCTCTACCTCATTTTTTTTTACTTAAAATAGAGTTATGCATATTATATTTTGATAATAAAATTAGGTAACAATTATAAAATGAAATCTTGGAGTTGTGAGAAATAATTCTAGTTTATATATTTTAATATAAATATGAATATTCTTATCTCTTATTAGTGGGAAAACAAATACAATACTAAGTAAATATTAATTGATTCTAAATTATATTTAATTATAAATTAAATTGTTGTGAGCAACTTAAAAATTAAACCATTTTTCATAAATTTGCAATTGCATTCATTTATATTTATATACTTATATTTCAAATGTTTTTAAATCTAACTTTCAAATTTTAAGTTAAGAGAGAACACTTCCCTAGTAAAAATCATTCACCTATTAAATATTGATTGTAAATAAATCAATTAACTAACATAAATAACTATTCCTCAAAAAAAGAGGGTTGTGACAAAGGATGAGCACAAGAATATTCTAACATCCAAAGTTTTCCTACAAATTAGCATAGCAAATAATTATTAGGATTAAATAATAGAAGGTGATTAAATGGTGATGGATGTTTCTTTCCTTTTCTTTTAGGTGTTGATTTCTCTTGGTAAGAAAATGAAGTATGAATGCAAATTAGTGACACCCTATTCAAATATGTGTTCAACATAGAATAATATATTAGATACTAACATTGGGCATGTGAGTATGGATGAATTCAGATAAAAAAATGAATAGTGTTGATGCAATTGGTAGAGGCCAAAGGACGGTAAAGAATGGAATCAACAAAGTTATTGATTTTACCACTTGCTTACAAATTCCTTGAGTTGAAAATGGAATGCACCAAGAACTATGGTCAAGGATGAAGAATGGTGATTTTAAAAGGAAGAGCCCTAGCAAACATCTTTATTGTCATCATTGAAACCTTTCAAATCCATTTATATGATAATGTTGTGGTAATAAAGATAAAGGATGATAAGGACCACTACAATGAAGATGCTAAGAGATAATTGAGACACATAAAATCAAAATGGATTGAATACCCATTAGAAAAAGTATCCAAGCATCCCAAGACATTGTTGAGAAATTATTTCCAACAAGACATATGGAATATGACATGTTGAGAAGTGTGATGGGATTACCTACTACATCCACTTTCATACCATGGATGTATTCAAACATCATTATCATCCTACATGAAGAAGTATGATCCATTAGGTAGAAATCATTAGTGATAGTCTAGATGAACAATTGATCAAGGTAGAAGAAATAAGGATATTTAACATGACAACCTACCTAGTATATTTATTGGCCAGAAGAGCCATATTTCTAGGCTTGAATAAAAAAAATTAGACATAGTGATGTAGGAGCATTCGGTTTCATGAAAAATCTTGCATAAACCAAAAGAAAATTCAGGTTTAGTATCCATTCAATTTATTTATGTTAGTTTTTGTTGCTACTTGGAAGAATTTTTAGATTCAAATGGGTCAAATTTTCTTGATTAAAAGCATCAACAAATTATGTAGGTTTCATAACTTGTGTTGATGTCTAAAGATGTTCTCATGATCTCATAGACTCAAAAAAAGGTTCCTAAAACCTCTTCAACCCCCGATAGTACTTTCATAACCCCCTATTAAAATTTCTTGTGTTGGACTCTTTCTTCAATTTCAAAACTTATTTCATTTGTTGCTAAGTTGGTCTAACTCTTTTTTTGGAAAGAAAGCTTCTTTTTTTAAGACAACATCAGAGTTTTAGTGTGGTTTCAAAACCATCATCAGGCCCTGAAAGTGTTGTCACAACCTTGTCGGCACTTGAAGCATCATCTAGAACCACAAGTTGAAAAGACTCTTTAAAGAAGCGTCAATTTTATGAAGGTTTAAAAACCATCATTGGCCTCGGATAAGGTTGTCACAACCTTTTTAGCCTCCAAAATAATTTTCAAAACCTCACCAAAAATTGAAGGTAAGGATTTATTGGCAACATCACTAACTGCATTGTTAGGGAGAAAAATAAAAGTGTTTACAAAGGGATTTCAACTTTTAAAGCTAGTTCTAGAACTAACTTTGGTGCCTAATGAGATTGTTGCAACCTCATTGGCACCTGACAAGCAACTCATAACCTTTGTAAATAATGATAAAATGACACAATCAGGATGTTGGCAGAAAAATTTAAATGTTAGGTTTTTATTAGGTTTTGGAACCATTGTTTGAAGCGACAAGGTTTTGAGAACCCCTCAAATTTTTGATAGATTAAATCCTAACTAGAATCGGTTACAACATTCAAATATTCAATGTAACTGATTGAGATCAAATTTAAGGAAGGAGAAATATTTGCTAGAGTTTGGGAATAAGAAGAGAAAGGAAGAGTGACAAAGAATGAAAAATAATGAAGATTAAGAACAAGGAAAAGGGTGGATAATTTTTCTAAAATAAAATCTAGTTATACTCCCTGAATGACTGGAATGTTATTTTCTAAATTTGAATAAAAATGTAAATTGCATTGTCATATTATGATTTTTAAATGTTTAGCTACTAGATTTGGTCATTTGATAAGACCCCTATATTTGGAATGCATAACATAGGCATGGAGCCAAGATAGGTGGCCATATATGGAAAATAAGAAGTACTTGACTCATTACAAGAGAGTGAATGAATTTTTTTCCATGTGGATAAAGAGGATGTTCGAAGGAGATAGAAGCAAAGTATTATCCATGAATGTTATAGAAATAGTGAGCAAGTATGGAAACTAGTTTATCTAGTTTCCAAAATTCTCTTATATTAGAGTAGAAGATATTTTAAAGGCTCTTTATAGAAATGCCAAAGTACTCTACTAATAAAATAATAGTTTTTAAGTTAACAAGGCATATGTGTGAGACATTTCATTCTCACATTTTAATGTGGATCTAACACAAACAACACAATTTTTTTTTTTTAAACAGCATAGGTCTGTAACCTAACACACACACCTCATGCCACTATTGAACGATGTGAGTTCTAAGTTCTAATATTATTATATAATATTACATTCAATGATAAACAACTCATATTTTAATTAGTTATAGGTTTTGGTTGACCGACTCACATAAACAATTTTTATAAATGTTTGGCTTTAAATTCTTACAAATGTATTGAGGAAATAGCATTGTTATTGGTATCCTTCCAATTAACTTATCACTTAACTTAAATATTTGTCCTTAATTTCCCTTAATATATTATTGTTATCTCAACTTGATCAAATTGATTTAATTGTAGAATAGTTGACCCTAATTAGTTGATTTAAGATTTGTGTGGATTAAAAGTTAGAATCTCGATAAAAATAATACTC
>VDFB02350290.1:0-19766 GCA_007258455.2 Sequoia sempervirens
GAAAAGCTCTGCTGATCATATCCGGTTGGTTAGATATGTGATTGCTTGCTGTTTTTTGGGACATGCAAGAAGATCTAATACAAGGAAAGAGGAAAAAGACAAGAAGAAGATTGGAAGTTATAAACTGTCTTTTTGGAAAAATTATGCCTTTTGATGCAACCTCTGATAAACTGTCCTTCTATGCAATTGATCTTCAAAAATATGAAGAACGGTGAAAACCCCTTTGTCAGATCTTGAAAAGACATCTTGGAGAGAAAAATGTTGTTCTTGGCTTCAACCTGCAAAGAAAGATAATGAATTGTGATGCCTAGGCTTGATTTATAATGATTTGTGTTTGAATGCATCAAGTTTGGGCGCCAACTTATGATTGAGGAGTTAATTAGCCTGATCCAGAGTTCCCAACACTGATTTCCACCAATTTGGGGACGTTTAGACATGAGAAGGCTTCAAAATATCCTAACTGCAGTCAACTAAGTCTCTCTTTGACTTTAGGTGTCCGTTTGAGGAGTTGAACACTTTTTTCATTATTTTTCATGGTGAAGTGCCTCTGTTCGATCCTTGATTTAGGTTGCTCAACTGATCTTGAGATGTTGCTGATAGATCCATTGTTGAGATGGAACAACTTTGATTAAGTGTGTCTGGGAGCTGCAAAGATCAAAACTCGAATCTGATGCCTCAAATTCAAGGGCGCCTTTTCCTAGTAGGGGCACTTTTAGCCTCAGACTTAAGTCAATTTCTTGAGTGTTCTTCAATTTCTCCATTTTGACCCTCTATGTTCTGACCTCAGATCACCGATGATTGATGAGTCTGATGATCTTGCTAAAACATGGGATGGATAACCAGTTCAGTCTTGGAAAGGATGACTAGCTTTGCGAAGTGTGAAAGTTGGTTTAGGCACTTCAAAAGCATGGGCGCCCCTAGCCTGCAGGGGCGCTTTTGGCTTTTTGACTTGTTATTTTCATGTTGCAAACCTTCATGAACAGTTCCAGTTTGACCCCTATCGTCAGGTGTTTGATCTATCGTTTGTCTTCATTGATGATGTCATTGTTGAGATTGATCATAACGAAGAAGATCATCTTGGAGGTCACTGAGCTTATAGACTATCTGATTGCCCAAAAGGCTGGGCGCCTATTTCTAGCAGGGGCGCTTATCCTTAACACTTAGCCAATTTCTAAGCACTTAGCTTTGTGCTTGTAACTTTAGAGTTCTTTTTTGTTGTTTGCTCAAGTGTGTTGGGCATTCCCCATAAGTCAAATAGTACCACAATTCTGTGTACCATTCTTCTGCAGAATCAACTAGTAAGACCATTGGGAGGTCTTCTTCAATTTGTGTTCCTAGGATGCCATTAGCAGCTTGGTGCTTTAGATCATCGTCTTTTGCTATGAGCTGACAAAAACCTCTCCTGCGAACAAGCTTGGTTGGCTTGATCTCCAAGTCATATTCCTGGACTCTTGCGATCCTATTGCCTCTTTTGGTGCCCATCTCCTGTTGAGTGAGGACACTCTTGATCGTGGGGTTTGTAATGTACATAGTGGTGTGGAAGTTTAGGATGTAGAATCTAAAATTCTTGACTGCCCTCACAACTGCATTGGCATTCTTTTTGATCTGGGAGTATCGAGACTCTCTGTTTTTGAAACTACTGCTCATGAAGGCAATTGACAATTCGGTCTCCTCGTTCAACTTTTGCGTCTGTATGGCAAAGAGGGTGTGTTTTGACACGTAACAATAAAGAATGAATTCTTTACTGAAGTCGGGTCGGATTAGCACTGGTGCCTTACTGATGGCGACTTTTATCTTGACGAATGCCTCCTTTCCTTTGTCAGTCCATTTGAAGGTGGATGTCTTCTTCATCATCGCTGATATGTGTTTGGTTAGCTCTGAGAAGTCAGGTACAAATCTTCGTATGTTCACCTTGTTGAAGAAGGAATGTACCTGAGTTGTGTTGGTTGGGAGAGATAAGTTTTTAATTGAATGAACTCGATCAGGATCAATTCGAGTTCCCTCTTTGGAGACGATGTGGCCTAGTAGCTTGCCTTCCGTCACCGCAAAGATGGATTTCTTGGGATTCAAAGATATATGGTGGTACCTACATCTCTTGAACACTTTCATTAAGTGTTGAAAATGGTCTTGTTGCTTACAAAATCAGCTTACAAAATGACCATACTAAGATGACTATAGTGCTACAGCTTACAAAATCAGCAAAGGATGAATCGTCTCCTTAGCCACAAGGGTCTCCACTAAGCACCTCCTATTGGTGCCAAGATCTCTCATTGTCACTCGTGGGAATTTCAACCTGTAGTATTAATAATATCTATCCTCTCTTAGATTTGCGGCCAGTTTTATACTTCACAAGTGTTCCCTCCCCACAAATAATAAAGGCGCCTCACTTAATATTGTTACACCTACTCACTCCTCATTCCCATCATCCCTTGTGGGGCCTGTATGGTTTCTTCCCTTTGGGTGGTAGTATTAATGAAAGCCGATTTAATATGAATTTTCTTGAGTATGATTAATCTGATGTGCTTCATCTAGATCTCTTGAACCATCACATAAAATAGTGCAACGGTCTCAAAGTACTGACAATAAGATTCGCTTCTTCCTTTTAACTCCTTTGACTCCTAGTAATCTCCAAAGTGTATGGAACTATCTCATAAAGTAGCGGTTAATATTGGAGGGTTGTGAATCATTTATATGGTATACGGCTTCCTTAATACAAGCTGTGGATGAAGTGAAGGAAGCATTGATGGCATAGGCTATGAAATTGAAGGCAACTTCAATAATTAAAACCCACGATAGTCTTTTAAGTTATCATAGCTAGCCTTGGTGCCTTCCAGTCCCAATCGTTATCTTGGTCATACGTAGCTACCAAAATATAGCTGGCCTCAATCAATAAAATTGACCCCTTTTACAATAGACGATGAATAACATATTGGTCCAGCCACATGAGTTGTATAGCAGCCACTTTGGGTACGATGGCTGAGGAAATAAGTAGCTTCTTTCAATACTCTCATGCTAGGGGAAAGACATCCATGTCCTTACTATTGAATATCGCTCTCCTGCACTCAGGTTTAAAATAATATAATCAATCTTCCACAAAACCCTGAAATGGAATGGTTGTCTTTATCAGTTGGCATCAATACATATTGATTCATTTATTTCCTTGTTTCCACAACTCCACACAATTCTTGAAATTTGTCTCTACAAGAGACTTTACAAATTTCGATAACCTCCACTGTTAATTCCAATGCCAAATCTAAGTAGTTCCGCCAATACCAGCTAGGGTGGATAATCTCACTACTAAAACAAATATTCTTTAAGAGGGTTTCCGTCCTCCAAAAGGTTGTGGTGAACTCTTTTCAACCGACAAATACTTAATCTCAAACCAAAAACAAGCATAAACTGAAAATAAACTCCATAAATACTTTTATTTCCTCTTCCGTAACTCCTCGCCACCTTTTCTTGAAATACTCAATTCTTTTAATTTAATTCTTGTAAAGAATTAATCCTTATTTCACCCAAAAGTGACTGAAGCATAGGAAAATGGGTGAGGTAAGTTTTGAATGAGGGTAATGTACCTATTTCCCTACTTTCATTAGGAAAAAGAGATCCCCAAAGGCAAGTTTGACTTTCAACCCTTAGTTGAGTCAACCTTAATGGAGATCTTGTTGTTTTCCTTATTGTTGATGTCTTTTTCGTGACCGCACCAACGCAGAATAAAGTCGCCAACGACTACCCTATTCTCTCTTGATCAAAGTATTCCGTGCGCTAAGATTGCAAGAAAGTTCACACGTTCAACTCCAAGGTTCCTTTAGTGCGAATAGGCTCAGTTGGCTCGATGTGATTTGCTGGTATTTCAAGGGGACTTACGGAATTGTTCAACAGCAGAGGAAGGGGTTTCCACAATTCGACAGATTTATCAATGAAGCATGAGTTTCCTATTCTAATTAGAAAGTACTGAATTTAAAGTGGTGCAATTTTAAGAGAGTCTAAATCTATTCTAAATGTGGGATATGGAGCTCAACTTCAGCAAACTTTCAACCGGACTTCGCTTTGCCTCGCATCGGACAGCTTCCATGGAGTCGGTGCAATCTTCAAGGGAGATGACTAAAGATGTTCAAACCACCACTTGACATGAAGATACCATCACAACGACGCATACCATCATTCAAATTGTGATTGAAGTTAGGCCCACAACGTTTCTGGTTGACCACACAAGGCGAACACACCATCAGTGAGCCCGCTAGTGGTATGGATAAGCGAAGCTTGCTTAGATCAAACACCACATTCCATAGTTAACATCTACTTGCATAAAAATGAAATTACGCTACTCTACGCTACTTGAAGTAGAAGGGATGAAGAAACCTCGCTAGCTATCCATAACAAAGACGAATTCCACCATCAATGAAAAGATCTTTTATTATGAAAGTTTTACACAACAATTTCTTGCAAAAGTTTACAAAGGGAAAACTTTCCTTCTTGTTCAACTACACTATCAATCTATGCTATGCTACTTCTAAGCTATTACCTAGTTGTCTCTCTATTCTATGTCTATCGTCTAACTCTAAGCTAATTCTAACTTCTAATGAGGTACAAATGAGGGGGGATGCCCCTTTATATAGCTGGCCAAGTCCAACGGACGGCTCAGATTACAATTGGCTGGATGGCCCAGATTGTGCCACCTCAGCCCTAAACAAGATTCACCCTAAAAACCGCCACAAAGAAGAGTGGGGAAATAAATGAGTAATTAATGTCCACCATCTTCTAGAAGATTCCCACTTTGAAACGCATTCACACTGTTCTTGATCTTCTTCTTGACGTTGTTCTTCAACTTTGCTCGAGCTTCCATTCTTTTCTCCATCTTGAGTTTTGAAAACATTTCCTCTCTGTCACCAAGTCTCAACACTTAGCCATTTTTCGCAACTTTTCTTCCTTCGAGGTTGAAATGTCATCTTGGATTATTTTCTTCATCTTCCTAAGTCATCATTGTTTGGTCTCGACGTTTCTCCTGCAAAACAAGCAAGGAGAAGAGCATTAGAACACTTCATAAAAAAAACTCAGCTTACTTACCTGATTTTCATGCTTTGACTTCCAAGGGTTCATCGTCTTCACTAGCCAACTTCATCCTCAAATTCTTCATGCCTTAGCCAAATTTTCAACCCATCTTGTATTCTGCTTGAGCGCACTTCACTCTGATATTTCATCCAACTCTGGCTCAAGCAAAATGTTTTCATCGGGAACTTGATCAAAAATTATCTAGGCACCCAACTTCAAATTCATCCGCCAAGGCATTTTTTTCTTCACAAACATTTCTTTCCTTGCCTTAGAAAATTTCTCAAATTTCCCTTAGGAAATTCACCAACCTGGTGCCCATTTAAAATCTTCACCTTAGAATCCTTGGCAAGCTGTGGAAGACCCTAAAATCCATCCCTCATCGTAGACGTCCAAATACCCAGAAGAAAATTTTCTCCAGAACTTGTCGAATTCATGGGTATACAATGAACGGGTTCATTTAAAATTTAAAATTTTTGAACCTTAGAAAAATATTATTCAATCAATTTAAATCCGTTCCTCACATCTGTGAGTGTTTCTTGCTCTGACTTGAAAATTTCTCGCCGACCCTGTGCAGCTGGCATCATCTGACTTCATCTCCGACAATTTTGCTCATGTCTTAGGAGATTTCATCACTTCACCAGACTTAGGCTTTTTTGTAAGGAAAAACATTTTGTGCCTTAGAAAATTTTATATCACTTAGCATTTTTTTGATTTTTTTTTTTTGCCTTAGAAATTTTTCCTCAACTTCAATCACTTTGCCAGTGGTGAGAATTTTTTTTTTTGTTTCAACTCATTTAGAAAGATTTTCTTCTTGAATGCCTTGGGCGCATTTTATATTCCATGAGGGATATATTTCTTTTTAAATTCCCACGCCTAGGCAACATTCATCCACTTTACCTTGTTTAGCATCAATGCCTTGGTAACTTCCTCCTTCCTTATCTCCACTTGGGCGCATTTTACACATAGAAGAGGATTCAACACCTTCAACGCCTAGCAAAGGGAGGACAACTTCATGAGCGCATTCAAAGGTTGGAGAAGGAAGTTTGACTCCCACGCCTTTGACTCCTTTTGACTCCTCTAAGCTTTGTCCTCATATGCTCTCACTTGGGCGCATTTAAGCATGGGAGGTGGATGAAGGTTTCAATGCCTTTGCCTTGACTTTCTAGAGCTTCTTTTGTGGGCGCATTTCTTACTTGCTAGAGGATGGGCGCATTTGCTATGTGAGGAGGGATGAAACTTGTTGACCTTTTGACCTTCTTGAGAGGTGGGCGAATATGACATGGTATGAAGGATGTTTAACACTTAGAATTTTTTTGCTATCAACCTTCCTAGAGTGGGCGCATTTTGCCATAGGAGGAGGATGAAACTCCCAACGCCCTTGACTTGTTGACTCCTCCTTGTGAACTTGGGCGCATTTTGCTATAGGAGGAGGATGAAACATCAACAAAGAATTCATTGCATGCCACTACCTTGAGCTGGGCACATTTCACATGTGCTGGAGGATATCTTTCATACTTATAGAAATTTTTTTATGTCTCTTCATCCTTTGAGGGCGCATATGGAAGGTGGTGAGGGATATTTTCATACTTGAACTTTTTTTAATCAGCTTGAAGGCAAGCTGGGCACATTTTCAAGTTCCTGCAGGAAGTTCAACACTTTGCATTTTTCTCAAGGTCTCCAGCTGAAGTGGGCGCATTTTCAGGGTGGAGCAGGATGAACTTAGACTTAGCCATTTTTCCTTTCTTCTGCCAGAATCTCCATGTCCTGCTATTTATAGTAAGTCCTCTGACTTCTACACTTCTGAAGCTCAGAATGATTTGAAATTTTGAACACTGGATCTTCATGACTTCATCAACCTGTTGACACTGCTATTCTGAGTTGGCCTACTAAAAATAGCATATTTCTGAAGGTAGGTTTGCTATTTATAGTAACTGCTCATTTTTTATACCTCCACAACTCCGTTTGATTTGAAATTCGAATGAGGCGCTCCTCACCACGTGACCTGCCTGCTGGCATCAGCGCCTGCTGCTGACTTACTATTTTTAGCCTGTTTCTGAAATGACTTACTATAAATAGTAAGTGCTCCGTTTGCCCTCAAATTTTATCAGCAAATAGCTTGGAAGACGCTGATCGCGGTGGTATACACCGGTTTTTGAAAATTCTGACTTTTTACCCCTCTTTTCGGGCCCCAAAGCTGGAAACCCTAATTCATCTTGCATGCATATCAAACGATCTCCGTTTGTCCTCATTTCTGTTGCATTGCGATCAGCTCGTGATTCTGAAGTGCTGGGAGGCGGCTGCCGAGGATGCATCTGCTAAAAATAGCAAGTTGCTGAAGAAGTGATTATCCTGCTTTGCATGTCACATCACTGGGAAGCTCTCGAAAAACCCATAAAGAATATGCAGACATGCAAAGGAAACCCTGACATGCAAACCCTAAAAATAGCCTCGGAAGGCTGAACTCTGAAAGTTGTCATCTCGCTTTGCATGTTACACCATCGCGAAGGTCTCTGAAAACCCAGAAGGAATCTTCGAACATGCGCTGAAAAACCTCGCATCTAAACCCTGAAATCTGCTCTAGAAGCTGAACTGCTAAAAATAGTAAGTTGTCGGTTTCAGCTCAAATTTTGCACGCGAGCAACTTGATGTGCTCTGAATGCAGTGTGATGATCGAAACTTCAAAAATGCTAAGAGAATACCTAGAATTACGCACTTACTAAAAATAGTAAGTAGCCGGAACCTGATGAAATTTTAGTGGAAGCTTGTTGGAAGCACACTGACCTCAATGTTAATCCCTGTTTTCAATATATTCACTTTGTTCGACCTTGGACTGACCAGAAAGATGGAAACCCTAATTTTCAGACTCGGTCAAACTTCACGTTTAAGCTCAATGGCGGGCACGTTGCCCAAAAGGTAGACCACAGAAAGAGACAGAAAGAGAGAGAGACAACAAGAAAATTAACTAAAATCAAGCCAAAATTTCAAGACAAAGCAAAAAAATAGGGGGTCCCCATTTGCAATGGGGCGATGTGTGAAAAAGGTCACAACACTTATGATCGAGCATGGGAGAAATCAACCTGAAATGCACTTTTGGGAGATAAAAATGAAAAATACCAAATGAATGCAATTATGCAATGTAAAACATGAATCATCAATTTAAAACCTTAATCTATTAGAATTGACAAACTTTTGACAGATTTGAGAAGAGTATGAATTTATGCACTTGTCACGAAAAGCTCCTATTAAGTGTCCTCCTGGGACAGATTCACCCTAGGGCGAATGGGTCTTGCTATAGGGATCTAAAATTTGTTTACATAGTCCTTTGCTCCTGGATCTACACTCCCGATTCCTTCGGATTTCACAATCGGAAAGTCGGAACCACTCATTATAGAGCCCCTTTAGCTCATCAATTGATAAGTAGGAGGTATATTCCACAGCGTGTCAAATTATGATATTGCTATCAGGATTCAACCGTGTAGTTTTACGAGTCAAACTCATTGACCTATGTTTCATTAGTGGTTCACAAGAACCGATATCTCATGATAATGAATGGTCCACTTAGCACTCATTGCATCTAGGTGATGCTCACAGAGGTGAAGCAATGGGCCTTCCCGGGAGGTCACCCATCCCAACACTACTCTAGCTCAAGCACGCTTAACCACACAACCAACTAGAAATGTGGAAAATACAAAACCCGAACAGGAGTGATATCTGAAGGTGCCAAGTTACAAAAACTCATCAGAAATATCAAATAACCCCTCTGGCAATCATCACAAAACCCGATACTAAATACGATGCTGACATAACCAAAAACAGGGACATTACATTTTGTAGCTGTATTTTTTTCAAAACGCTATTTTTTTCAAAAAGTTGAGTGCTTTTTAAGATGTTGATTTTTGCCAAGTACTCTTTAAGTCCAAGTTTGCGAACTATGGTTGAGACGATGCATATAGAAGGGAGAGATATTGAAGATATCTTTTAGATAACGACATGCACAATTGATGGCATCTAACCTAAATTTGAGGGCTCCCTTTAATGGGATAGCACATTTGAATCAAACTTTGGCAATTGGCAAGTGGTTGATGACCATGAACTTGTGGGGAAAATGTGTGCAACAATTTTCCATCCTGTGTGATGTGTACTTGCCATTTCTATGATGCCTCCTAAATTGCATGATTGCCCCATGAAATTTGTTAGGGTACCAAAAAAGCAATGTGCCATGATATTAGTGAGAGCTTTAAGCATGTGCATCAACTTTGCTGCATCATAGCCATGCCATACTTCAATGAGATTGACAATCCTATTGAGTACTACAACAAATTGGAGCAATTCTTCCCCAAAGAGCTTGCTTGTTTCACCACCATTCCACACACTCTTCAACATATTCATACTCGACAGTGGGTTGGACATCAATCTTTAATCAACACTTGATCAATGCTCCACACATTGTTTCTCTTTCAATTTCTTGCATCCAGAGTGCAACACACTCTTTGCTACACTGGAAAGACCTCTGCTTGGTTGCATGTTGGAATGTGTGAGGGTATTTAGGGCCCAATTGTGTCAAAATTGCTGGTCAATCACACCAATGCATATAATTGCAAATACTTTAGGTGGCTTTGCACTCCCTCAGTATGCGTAGAACAAATTTCGTTGGGAGACTTCTTTGGGTCAAATAAAGGAGGACCTTGTGCACACTTTTAGCTTTATGAATCCCACTATTGGACCTGATGGACACTTAACAATATGAAATTTGTGCTATTTAGTAACCAACCCAAATATGTTAGTGTGGTTCATGCATTAATTAGTGGTAAGGACTTGGGGACTAGGCCCTTAGTTGCTTTTAGATGGAATACCAGTGGCACGTCAATGTTTCATTCAACAATGCAGAAGGATGAACTAATAGAGAATTATGCATTGTGCAACTTTCAACTTATTGCTAGTGAAGGGGAGGATGTTGTCAAAGATGTAGAAGCTGAGAAGAATGCTTACTAGAATGGGCCCCTCAAGGCAATTGAAGTCAACATTGGTGTTGATGAAGTACCAACAATTGTTACAATTGGGATTATAGATGCTCTTGTGTAGGTATTTTGACTCTTGCATGAATATGCAAATTTTTATTTCCATTATGGGTACCATGAGATGAAGGGCCTACGTCCATGCTTGAGAAAAATGTGGATTTGACTTAAGATACCATTAGTTCCATATTGAAGAAGAAGATAAAGGGAAGACAACTTTTGTTATAGAGTGGGACAACTTTGACTACAATGTTATGTGGTTTGGTCTCAAGAATGTGCTTGCAACATTTCCACACATTGTGGTAAACACTTTTAAAAACATTATCCATGAATATTTAGAGGTGTTTACTTGCTATCTAGATATGCAATCACCTAAGCATAATAAACTGGTTTTTACATCCATGATTGATTCATATGAGAATAGTAGAGTATTTCAAAAGATATACAATGGTTTCTTTTATTCATTCAATGGTCTTATAAAAAAATGGGGAAGGGAATAATTTTCCAACACTCTCTTTTCCCAACTTCAGAAGAACTATATAAGCTTGTTGATAGTTGTTGAGGAATTCCAACCATCGACAACTACTCAAAACTAATTCAATCAATTGACAAGGCATAACCATTCTCACCAACTAACTAAAAGTACAACACAACTAATATAGAAATTATCTAATATGTATTTTATTCTATCTACATCAATCCACCAAAAGAAAAGTCATCTTCCATATGACAAAAAGTAGACTAAATAATCATGATTGAGGGGCCAAGTTAGGAGATGTCCTTGGTAATGTAGACATTGAAGAGGAAGGAGTCGAGTGTTGAGAAGCAATTGTGCACAATTTGTAGACTTCCTTTGTTCTTTGCTTCAAATGGTGAGATGCCAAGAGTTCCCTCTCCCAAGAAGTTTTAACTATCTATATTGCCTCCATGAGCTGAGCTTTTGCCTTCTCATTGGCAAGTCTCCATTCAACAATTTCCTTGTCCTTATGAACAATTTCCTAGTCTTGGTTAGCCACCTTAGCCTTTTCCAATTATGTGAGCTAGGTCTGCTATGCAATTTGTGCTTGGAATTGAAGACTTTGGTCATCCAATTTTTCTCTTAATTTCTTGGAAATATGTTTGGATTGATCAATTTGTATCCCAATTGAGCATTGTGTTTCCATTTTAGTCTATAGTATGAGGTACACATAGTAAAATCTATACTCAATAGAATATAATGCATCCAAAACTTGCCATCCAAACCACCAAAAGAAGGGAGCATCTGAATGGGAATTCTCTAATGCTTCATTTTAGGTGTCTTTGTGGTAGGCCATCCATGAGAAAAATATTCTAATGAACTCTTCATGGCTCTTACCTTCAACAAAGTGTTGAATCCATTGAGCCTCTTGTAGAATCAAATGAGGGAGAGTGTTGTCCTACTTTGGTGCAATATCAGGAACCTCACACATGATGTGTGCCATTGGCTCTAAGTCTTGAATATATTGCTAAATGGTTCCAAGGGGATCACTGGAATCTATTTTGTAAATCTGAATGGTGATGTCATCGTCGTCACTATGGACTGGGCTATGTGACTCATCATGCAATTGTTGAGGACTTCTCTCTTACTGAAGAATAGGGAGTGGCTGAGTATTTTGTTCTAACTGTTGCTTTGTTTTCTATGTAGGGGTCAAGGGAGGATACTCTATGATGTCAATGGGATAACCCTGATAAAGTCAACCACTTGTATACATGTTGTGAGTCTTCCTTGGATAATTCTACATGTGGCATCTGGAGGAGGTTTTACAAGTGTGGTGCTAGAAGGAGATGTTATTTCTACAATTTCAACTTCCACATCCCCTTCACTATCACCTTCCTTTATGGGTTTTTCTTCTTCAGAAGATGATTCAACCTATGTATTTTTATTTTTTCTTGTAATGGTCTTGGTTTCCTTTCCTTTCCCTGCCATGACTTGTAAACCCAAATACTTCCATTTGAAGATAGAGGGCCGAGAAGGCTCATATTTGGTATTTGACTAAAATTTACCAGCTACCATTTATGGTATCTGCGTACAAAATTGCATCTAGAAACAATGCAATTGCTTGTTCTGTCATGTAGAAAGCTTTGTGCTTCAAAGATAAGAACTCTTGTATTCTTACTGATAGTAGTTCCATCTATTTAGAAATTTATCCCTTGCTTAGCTCAACCATGTATGTAGTCATTCAAACAACAATTTATGAAGCCCGTTTAGCTCCCATTAACTAGCTTTTAACAAGATCTAGCATGCATCTCCACTCATAATTTGCTAGATTATCCTTTTGGAGACCCCTATTTTCCTTGCTTCAGATGTTTGCTTGTTCTTGATATGTGAGGTTGTCCCTACGTAGTATTTGGATAGCTACTTCTTTTTGGATTTAATAGACATGAGTTGTGGGTTTCAATATTGGCATCCCTGAACATGGGATGCCAAATACTCAAAAAAAATCAGTAGTGTATGTGATACTAACTTCTGAATCCATGTATTGTATTGTGGGTTTTTGTTCTTTATTATAATTTGATATCATGCTTATTAAATAAGGTTCAAACTCTTAAATTAAAATAAGGGACTTGTATCATTCTCTCTACCTAAGCCGCCAAAACCAAGGCAGCTTTGAGTAGGAGATCTTCTAGATTATTTACCCACCATGACCAACATTCTATAGATGCAAGGCTCTCCTAAGTGAGAGATCTACAGTTTTGATTCGCTTCATTTGTGGTTCTCTTTGTTTCCCCTTTCCTTTCGTTCTTTTCAACATACCATGCTTATTAAATAAGACTCAAAATTTTGGAATTTAAAATAAGGAACTTGTATCATTTTTTCTACTTGAACAAAAGCTAAGATAGCTATGATTAGGTAATCTTGATTATTTACTCACCATGACCTACATTCCATAGGTGTAAGGCTCTCCTAGGTGAGAATTTTTGTGGTATGTTCCTTTCATTTGTAGTTCTCTCTATTGCCCCTTTCCTTTCATTCTTTTCATCAACGCTTTCCCTTGTGTGCCACTATCTTTTTCAAGGGCTTTGTCTATAGCTATTTTTAGGATTTTTGGTTTACGTGTCGAGGAGCTACTTATTAATTCACTATTTGATGCTTTCTTTTTCCCTTTTCCTGCCATGATCTCTACTTGTAGTTGTTGAACTTCTTGAACTCCAAAGTCTCTGAATAAATGTGCTGCTAACTATAGCCATAATTGATTTAAAAATCTCAAAGCTCAAACAAGTAGTTGTTTGAACTAATTTTGAATACTTTCCCCTTATGCCGTATTGTTGACTTGACTATAGAAGATGTATGCAAAAAAAATGTTCTATGCAATAAAAATGTACTAACCTTTTGGTAGGCAATTGAAGCTGATAAACTATATAGTTAATAAAAGACCAATTCCTTTTAGCCAAATTTTGAATGTAATTCAATTTTTGTTTGAACTAGAGCCACGTAGGAAGTTGTACAATGGTGTGCAGTAGGGGTTTACTATAGAGCAAGAATATCCAATCATTAGAGGCTATTTTAATAACTCAAACTAGACAGTACTGGCCCAACTCCTTGATTGTATGGTTGCAACAATAAATGCACATTGTACGGTGAATACTAAACATTTGTAGAATTCAAACCATATGGTGGTGGTGGAAAGATAAAACCATACAATAATGGCATTGGAGTTAGACAATTTCCCAATCATTAGACTTTGTATGGTAGCAACATGGTCAATTTCCTTTGTAAATCGTATGGTGGAAGAGTTCTCAAGTTGTATGGTGGTGAATTTGTTTTAGGTTGTATTGTGAGATATTGACTTCATATAACAATTTAGTGATAGCACAAGGAACCCATATGTTGAGTGCTAAAATGGGTCACATAGTATAGAGAATAATGACCATAGCTAGTCATACAATGAACAACTTGAATGATTCAAGTCATACAATGATGACAATTGATTCAAACCATATGGTGGATGTGACCAATTTATGTCATATAGTTAGGAGGTGTACAATGGTGGGAATGAAGGAGCATATTGTGTAAATAGGAGAATTGGATCGTATGAAATTGGGACACCATGTGATAGGCCATGCGGTTGGTATATGCATCTCTTTTTATTTTTTAACATATTCTCTCCTCCCCTTCAATATTTTTATTTTTCACTATTATTTTTTACAATACAAACTTTTCTCCTTTTAAGTTTTAATTTATCTCTCTCATCTAATACTATTCTTTCCCTTTTTCTCTTATTTTATTTTTCCCTTGAGTTCAAATTTCTAATTGACCTCCATTTTATGTCGAGTCATGCAGTATGCATATGGTCCTTTGTAACACTCATTAGCGCAACATGTATCTGCATACTGCAATTTTTTTTCAACAGTATTAATTTGAGTCTATTAAACTTGACCCTTCTGGCTATGGGTACTAGGTTATTGCTATGTCTTGTATGGGTGGATTTGCTAGAGGATTATGTACTATTTCCCAAACTCCAAATGGTTGTGGTGCCAATGGTTGTGGTATAGTGGAAATTGTTAAATGAAGTCTTTCTCTAGCTTCTTGGACAACTTGGTTGTATCTTGATCATCCTACCACGAGTGAGCATTCTGCCATAAACATTGGATGAAGACTTGAAGGACCTTCTTTCAAAAGTAGGAATGGGTATCTATCAAATAAATTTTTGTATTCCTCTGCGAGTTCATCTAAATCTTCAAGTATGTCATCTCCAGAAAGTTGACGAAGGTTAACATCTCCCAAAGGGAGGTCAAAGCAAACATATCTAGAGCGCAAGACAAAATATGTCGTGTGTATACGGCATTTACGATATATTTAATCAATTTTGCAAGTGGACCAAACAAACATTTAGTTAATTGTGGATGTGTACTTAGTATTGCACTTCCACCAATTTCTTCAAAGGTGTTTGTCGTGTCATCTTTTTCTCCTTTTGTGCATTACTTCAATTGCCCATTGTGCTATAATTCTTCATTCATCTAGCTTGTTCAATCATTGTCACCCAATCTATTTTCTATAGAGATCCTTAGATTGGGTACCATGTATTCCATATATGATCACCTCTTGATTGTACATTAGTTGAAAAGGTGTATGTCCAGTAGTTATCTTAAATGTTGTTTGATAGGCCATTCATACTGTTGGCAAACATTCCTCCCAATTTGTATCTTTGATCCCACATGATTTATGAATAACTGAGATGTGTACCTTATTTGTTGATTCTACTTGGCCATTTTTTCCTAGGTAATATGGGCTAGAGAGAGTATGGAAGATCTTGAATTCGCTTATCAATATTGAGATTACATGGTTGATGAAATTACCTCCTATGTCACTTGTTATTTGTATTGAAATTCCAAACCTTGTAACTATTTTCTCGTAGATAACATGTGTTGTACTTAATGTTGTATTATTCGATAAGGCTCGTGCTTTTACCTACTTTGTCAGGTACTCTATTGCCACTACATTTTAGGTGCATCTATGTAGTTGAGTGACCTGTTGGTGGTTTTTTATTAACCCCTGATTCTAAAGTTCTTACCAAGTTGTGACTAATTTGAGTCGAGGATTGGAAAAGGCCAACGAAAAAGGGGATTTTAGCCTTGGCTACACTTGGAGCCCAAAGATCTTTTAGAGGATAAATAGTCAAGGTTTAAAATGAGTCCCACAAAATATGACTATGTTTTAGCTATAATTGCTAGTTTTTGTGCGAGATCAGTTTTAATCTATAGATCTCTTCTTTAGGCAGCTAGGTTGGAAGATGTAGCTAAGAATAGGTCTTTGGTCACAAACCCCTTGAGATATATTTAGTAAAATAACATACACATCATTAACCTAATAGATTACAGTGCACAACAGTCCTCCAAGGTTTTAGCAATCATAGGATTACAATAGATTTAATAGAAATTTATATCATTCGCTTGTGCACAATGGTTGATCAAATAAAGCTAAAAGAAATAAAATGTTACTTATGATTTTCTTGTTTTTTAAAGGATGAGAATGGTTGGTTTTCAAGGTTGATTGGTGCACAATCTTGTAACAAAGTCAAATCCAAACAAAACCCTAATAGCAAAGAAAACCCTAACTCTTAGATTAGTTTACTGTGCTTGGCTCTACCTTGTAGAACTTAAACCCTTAAATGCCGCTTTTACCCAACAATTTATCTCTACTTAATCATCCTAAATTAGTTAAGAGTTTCATGTGTTAACCCAAAAAGATTTTTGCTTTGGAATTTAGCTGCACGAAAACAAAATGACTTTACAACACCACTTGAATGCAAACTAACAAAAATTAACACAAAGAACAACAAATGTGAACTCAATGATTCCTTGAATCACCAAAAACTCTTAAATAACACATTAGATAGAATACATTGCAAAGAAAAAGATATATTGATTTTTTGAGAGACATTTACATTGCTATTACAAAATGTTAGATGAAGTCGAAAATATAGATTACACCCATTTAAACAGGTTACAATACAATTTTGAGATCGAATCAAATGAGCTTTTTCCCTTATAAATGCAAAAAACCAAATTTCTTTTAATGAATCACAAAAACCCTTACATAGAATGGGAACTAGGGCACAAAAATGTGGTCAGATGAGTGTGTAAGACTAAACCACACCACTATCATTACCATGTACATCCTCCAGCTTTGAAAGTGCTACCTGTTGTACCCAAATCAAATTTTTTGCTTCATCAAGGCATTTTGTATTTAAAAGTCTAAATCTTGTTAAAATGTTGTAAAACACAGTTTTGGGCAATATCAAGCATGGAGTTTTTGTCAATAGTTTGTCAGTCAAAGTCAGTTTTATTGAACAGAACCTGAAGCAGAGACTCAGGATGGAGTTTTCACGATGGAGGAGCATCCCACGACGGCATTTCACATTGCACACGGTCATTTCAGTGATCGAGACGGAGTTTTTAATGGTCAAAATATGAAGATTTTTCAAAGGAAAACTCAGAAAGTGCAAGTATAGCTCAGGGGCGCCCAGCTTATTAAAGGTCAAGATCTTGTCTAAAATGCTCAAGCATCCAGTCAGTCTCTTCAGAATTAGTTTGGCTATCCGTCGAGCTATCCAGCGAGGTATTCCGAGACTCACAGCTCCGACAATCAGCGTCAGAAGTTGAAATCCCTAAATTGCCAGATATGAGAAACTTGTCTTTTTCAGGCAAAAGCGCAACTCTAGCCTGAGGGCGCCCATCTTGAAGAGGGGGTAAATCTCGACAGTTTCGATGGCGGATACAGTCAATTTGTTCACGACTAGTCTGCTCGTCCAACGAGATATCAAGTGCAGTCATCCGAGTTCCAGAACTCCGGTGGCAGTCATCCGAAGATCAGCTTAAAATGGAGTTTTCACGTTTCTGAGCTTCTCCGTTTGTTCCTAGTGCAAGTATAGCCCAGGGGCGCTGGTTTAAAGGACCCTCTAGATAGTGAAATTTGCAGACAGAGTCTTCCTAACATCAGTAATACTCTAGCCTAGCTCCGCGATGCACCATCCTGCCTGTCAATCCGACGTTTCAGGTGGTCGTAGCAGAGATTCTACCAAGCACGTAATTTCACGGGCGGACCAACAAACGATTTGCATGTATTTTCACAGTCCAGAGGCGCCTAGCCTTTAGGCCTGTTAGATGAGCCCGTTCGCCTTCGAAGTCTTCACGGCTATTGAGCGTAGTCATTTTATCTATTCAACGAGCCTAGCCGTCAGCCTTCGGGATTTGGCAGTCGCTCGTACGTGCGAGGTCTTTAGTGTAATACTGCAAAGTGAAGATATCCGGAAAATGGCCAAGTCTGGAGCGGTAATTTTAAATAAAATATGCACTGGGGTTTTGAGGTCTTAGAAGCAGTTTTCTTGCTTCGTCACCTCCAGAGACTTCTCTTGTGGGCCCTTAAACTGTCCGTTAAGACAGTTATTACGAATTGGGTCATCCCGGCTCCAGATATCAAAGGTCAAAGTAGGGTACTTGGATGAAAGTTCAACTTTCGTCAAAATGACACCAGTGCAACCAAGAGCCAGGGGCGCTTTTACTTTTGAGGCCCTTAACACAGCTTTCAGGTGTCGTGTATACAGTCGTTGGATGCAGAATGTGTCCAGTCATGCAGTGAGCTTCGTCTCATATCAGCAGGGTTCACCATTCACCGTCAGCAGCCGTTTGAAGCGTCAGATGGCAGTTTGAGAAATGGCTAAGTCTGGAACCCGTAAAAGCAATTTAATCAAAGGCGCCTAATTTTTCAAGGGGTTAAACAATGGATTTTGCAGTAGTGTCTCCCAGCAGACATTTCTTCCTTGTTCAGTAGGCTTTCCGATGAATATCTCAGTTCAGTCTCAGCATCACCCGGTCATCCGGAAATTAGTGTCGAAGTTGGCCAGTCGTGACAGTGCTGTCAGCTATAAAATAGGGAGTTAATAAAAAGTGAAGTATCTTGAGCAAATGGACGCCTATATGCTCAAGAGATGACTTTTCAGAATCGTTGAAGTCTGACGATGAATCTCAGAGCTTCAACAAAATTGTCAACTGAAGTTCAAAATATTTGCAAATTTTGCATACGATGGCGATTTTCTATTTTTGGCGCTTTTGCATGATAATAAATATTTTATTATTTATTTTTGAACTTCCAGTCAGTGACAGTGGAACTGAAAGGCAGCCAATCAGAGGACTTCTATTCTTGTTAGGATTTTGAGTTCTTGTAGTTATCAAATTGGTGCGAATTTCTTCTTATTTAACATGGCGCAATCTTCATTGTTATTCACAAGCTTTCAAAGGAAATTCGTATTTCATTTAGAGCAAATCCAATCTTGAGTGGAATTCGTATTTTTCAAAAGCAAAGTTTATATTTTTCAAAGGGAAATCGAAGTTTATTAATTGCAAAGCAAACTTCAAAGATAAATTCGTATTTCTTCAGAAGAGAAGGCGCATATCTTCAAAGCAAATTCATCCAAAACAATTCGCAAATTCCTCAAAGGCGTTTTCCTTAAACCAATAAAATTTGCAAGTTCTCCAGAGATTCAAAGGCAGATTTCATATTCAAAGGCGGATTTCATATTCAAGGGCGAATTTTATATTCAAAAGGCGAATCCTCAAATTCATTATATAAATTCGTATTTTCTTCAAAGGAAATTCGAATTTCATTCATATTCAAAGGCGCAAATTTCAAGAGAGGAAAGTTCGTGGTTTTCAAAACAAGGCGAATTCTTCCAGTTCAAGGCAAAATCTACATCAATTCACAGAGGCGATTTTTCCTAACATATCTTTTTGCAGATTCAAGTTCATAATTATCAGCAATCTGAAGAAATCTTGGGCGATTTTCACAAGAAGACATAATAAAAACGTCTTTTTCATCCTTTCAATCACAGATTTCTCACAAAATACATTGTGCATGTTCCTAAAATTGGCGAATTTGGCAATTCTCAGTATCTGGATCATTCTTATATAATTTCCTCGAGTTAGAAACGTGCGTTTGATTTTTCATGAATTTTTAGCTTCAGAACATTCGTTCTTGAATTACTAATTTTCTCAAGTGAAAAATCTTTGTACAATCGAGTAGAAGTTGAATGTTCGCAAATCTGACGTTCTGGGTTGTCTTAGAATCCTTTTCTGGACAAAACCCATATCTCGGATTTTTCGCTGAAAATAATTCTTCGAAAGGCTATTTTTAACTCTCGCAGGCTATTTATAGCTTTCCAGAAATCTTGTCAGAATATAGTC
>VDFB02350292.1:0-41299 GCA_007258455.2 Sequoia sempervirens
GTTGAAATTTAATATTGTCTCCTCCCAGCATTTGAAAATAATTAAAAAGGAATTTTTTGTGAGTTTTCATTTGAAGTAGAGCTTGAGACAATGAGTAACTGCAGGTGCACTTGCACATAAGTTTTTGAAGGAGATTTAAGGAAGGGCACTGTTTGGGAAAGTTTTTTTTTCATAAAATCCTATATCGTTAAAACCCAAACCAAAAGAAATGGTCAAGAACAAGGCCATGCATGATGTTTTTTCACAACCCTTAGTGCAGGAAGGGTTTCTTTTCTCCAATCAAATTTATCAAACATCATTTTGAATACCCTCTTAGCCATAATTCTGGAATTAAACCCACAAGGGCAACAATAGCACAGACATGAACTAAATCTCCTGTTAATTGAAGACTGGAATTCTGTTGTTATACATCAGAATTTATCTGATCTCGAACTCTTGTTATCACATAGTTTGTGAATCCAATATTTAACTGAAGACAACTGATATATGAAGTCCGATATGATCCTAATCTAAATCTGTTTATTTAATAAAAAAGCAAACAGAATAAATTAGAGAACTGAAATCTGAATTTCCATCTTTGAAGACTAAAATTATTTTTTTTAATTTAAATTGCTGTTGACACGTGGGGCACAGCTGACTGTCCCCGAGACAGTCGAGCGACATCTAGGCGTCCCCTGGCTGTCCTCGGGACAATCAGCCGTCCCCCTTTTTTCTCCCACCTGCCCCCCCCCATTTCCGAACCATTCCCTGCTTATTTTCAAAAAAAGGAATCTTGGGGGGACCATCCCCCAACCGTCCCCTTGTACCTGGGACGTCCCGAGGACAGGGATGGGTCATTTCGGACAAGGGACGCGTCCCCGGGTTTCCCTGCTATTAAGTAATACAAAATGTAACATCACATATAAACCTAATTTTGCAAGAACTTTTTAATGAAATGCCAAATCACAGTCGTATGTTTTACTGATGTCAAGTTTGACAAGCATCCCATCTCCTTTCATACTTTCAAAGATGAGAATCACCCTATTCATAAATGGCATGCCCTAACTGAAGCTACTATATCCCAAAAAGATATCCTCCCAAGCCTTTCTGATAGATTTGCCAAATACTTCCCCTCCCTTGCCAAGATATGCATGGATCTTGGACACCACATATCGATGCAATTCTCCCAATTTAGGGTTATAAAAAAGCATTCAGTAATTGCATAACAAGTAAAAGATTAAAAATTAGTTGCTCACATATGCACACACACACACACACACATATTTAAATCATTAAAGATATTATAAAATAAAATAAATCAACACTTTTGGTGTTATGTTCTATGCATTTGGAATCTTAGGTGTATGTGTATTTTTCTAATTGTCATATCCAACTGTACCTATTTCAGGGGTCTTGAAAATTCATTATATCCATATCTGATATACTACCCATTTCCATGCCACTCTGCAGTTTTCAGTAATTTTATTTGTTGGGTTGCATACACTAATGGATTGAGAAGCACCAAAAGCATAAGCATCTGCTTTCATGGAAATGAGTGAGAAAAAGGTGTAGTTTAACTCCATCACCAACCACATCCTTTTCCACTACATCCTATAAATCATTAAAAAAACCTGTAGGAAATTCAGAGGGCTTTGAAGCATTATCATTTTTCATACCAGAAATTGTTGACCGATTTCTTGTAGTGCAAAAGAAGTCATTGATTCTTGTTTGTGGGCTTCATTATGAAATAGGGGGCATACTCAAGTAGACAATCTAGGGAGGCACAGCTGTCCACAATTTCTTTAAAGAGCTTTTTTTTTATCTTTAAGGCTTGCTTCCATCTCTTGCTTTCTTCACAACATTTTTGAAAGATAATTCATGAATACATTTCTGATTCGAGGAGCCAATTTTAGTCCAAGCAATTCAAATTTTCAATAGTTTGACATTGGGACCCCACATCAAATAGCATCTTGGGCTTCCTTTCTAATATTTCTGCATTCGTGTGGTCACTTCTTCTCATTCCATAAATAACAGTCACTGTTATTTTATTGTTTCATTGAGGAAGTGAACACTCTTCAACTTGGTTTACTGCTCTATCCATATCTAATTCAGAGGGTAGCAGTAAAGAATCTTAAAATGTTGATTCTACCGATGGATTATTTGGAGGCAAAACCTTATTCTTTGCATTCTTTAAATCTTTTTTAGTCCTTCTAATATCAATACTAAGGCCATTTCTCTTGTCAACTGTTATTGCTGGAAATCAAAGCCAAACTTGAACATCATATCTTCCTTTAAGGCTATAAATCTGAGATGATTTCTCTCTAGAAGATTCTGTTTTTCTTCCTAAAAAAAAAACTTATCTCCAAATGACTCTCCTTCCCTTAGTATTATCTATCATGCAGTTCTTTTTCCCTAGCTCCAATTTTGTCCTTACCTTTCTTTTTTTAAGAAAGTCCTAAGTTACCGATTCGTCCCTAGCAGAAACTGGATACAATACGATACGATACGGATTCGTGATATGGTACAAATTTGCACAAGATACGTTTTTCAGCTTGCGGATACGGTCAGGGTACAAACAGTGCTCTATGGATTCGAAAAAGGCGAATCCGAAACGAACCCAGACCGAATCCGGCTGCGTGAGCGCCCCCAAGCCACGGAAAAAGTGAATTTTTTTGGATTTTTTTATTATTTTTTTGACTTAAAGTTGACTTCTAAATAGTAAAATATTGATTCCAACCTTAATCTTTGCCTCTGAACACATCAACTAGGTAAAAACACTCTCATTTAACAATTTGTGAATGAAAAACAAGTTTTTTTGCCTCCATTGCTGAACTTTCTCTCTTGCTTGCACAAGCTTGAATAGACTTGAAGGCTGATCGCTGGTTGTTCAAAGTTGATTGTTGTGCTATTCCTAAGCACTTGCAAGTGTCCGTTCGTTGCCAAGAAGATTGTAGAGCAAGATTTGTTCAAAAGAGATAGGTTTCTTTGAAGTCTTTTGATTTTTTCTTACATTTTTTTTAACAAATGAACTAAGCTTTTGTTTTGTTTTCATTCTTTTAAGATTTTTAGTTTCAAATTTCAATACCAAAATTATTTCAATCTGTTGTGCCTTAGGTATTACAATGGCATCCGCTTCTAACTCCTCAGGCCAATCTTGTTTCAAAATAAACCCAACCTCTCCCCTTTGGAAATATGTAGAAATGGTTCAACGATGTCCAGGTGGTCGAGTATATGTTTGGATTTGTAGTCATTTCAAAGTTCGATATATGAGCTCAAACAATCGAGTGAAAGGGCACTTGTGTAAGATCCCCAAACTAGGCATCAAACCTTGTCCAGGACCTCCAGGTGGTGATGGAAAAGGCCTTCCAAATGACATAGTGTTGAAATATATTACTGAGCAAGAAAAAGAAGACCAAAAAGCAACCAATCTTAAAACAAGCCATCCTTTGAAGAAAGGATCTCGATCCATGAAACCCCCTACACCACCTTCTTATTTTCCACCTACAGAAAGCCATCCATTTATGGACATCCCTCAAGAGCAAACCGTGCCCTCTTCAAATAAAAGACCTAAGGGACCGTTGGAAGCTTCATTTCAAAATGAGGCAAGAGAGATTGTTGATCAAGACATATCAAGATGTGTCTATGCCAATGGATTGGCATTCAACGTTGTTCGTTCACCATATTGGCAAAAAATGGTGAAATCTATTAATGAGGCTCCAAAGGGGTATAAGGGCCCAGGTTTTGAGAAGGTGTGTTGCACCTTATTGGAGAAAGAGGTGAAACATGTAGCAGACTCTTTGAAGCCCATAAGGGATTCGTGGATCGAAACAGGGGTGACCATCGTTTTTTATTGATGGAAAGATGCAAAAAATCGCCCATTGATCAATGTTATTGCCATGCCCCCTAAAGGGGCAATGTTTTTGAGAGCAGTGGATTGTGAAGGACAGGTGAAGGATGGTCCATTTATTGCTAACATCCTTTGCCAAGCTATTGAAGAAGTGGGCCATCAAAATGTTGTGCAAGTTGTAACTGACAATGCCAAAAATTGTAGGGCTCTTGGGTTATTGGTTGAGGAGAAGTATCCACACATTTTTTGGACACCTTGTGCTGTCCACTCCCTCAATCTAATGCTACAAAAAATTGGATCCAAAATTGAGTGGATCAAACAGGTGTATGCTGAGGGCGAAGACATCCAAATGTTTGTCACCAACCACCATATGACACAAGGCATATTTAGACAATTCTCAAAATTGGAGTTGTTGAAGGTAAGTTAATTCTCAATATTTTTAAATTTCTAATTTTCTTTTAATTTTAAATTTTGATTTTGTAAATTTAAATTATATTTTTATTTTTATTTTTATTTTTATTTTCAAACAGGTTGCTGAGAGTCTGAGACCTGTTTTGCCTCCAACACAAATGTGTTGAGATGACTTATAAAGGTTCGTGAGGCACTTTGTGCCATGGTAATCAGCCCTAATTGGTCCATATGGAGGCAATCTAGCAGTGAAAGGGCAAATAGGGTCAAGCAAAGGATCCTAGATGATAGTTGGCGGGATCGTGTTGAGTATCTCGTCAGTTTCACTGAGCCCATATTGAGTATGATCCGTTACACTGACATGGATAGACCTTGTTTGGGCGAAGTATATGATGGTATCAACTCAATGATTGAGAAGATGAAATCCATCATCAATGCAAAAGAGGAAGATCCTGAAGAAAAGTTCTTCAAAGAGCTACAAGAAATCATTGTTGATAGATGGAACAAAATGACCACTCCGTTGCATCTTCTCGCTTTTGCATTGAGTCCCAAATATTATAGTGCTGAGATACTTTATGCTTCATCAAGAGTTGCTCCATATAGGGATGCTGAAGTGGCTCAAGGGTAGAAGGCAGCACTTCGTAGACTCTTCACTGATCGTGACCAACGTGATCAAGTGAGGGCTGAGTTCATGGCTTTTGCATGCTCAGGTAGTGTTGATCAGAATCTCGATGCTCTTCAAGACAATTACAAGGTGGATGCTCATAGTTGGTGGTACTTCCATGGGCAAGAATACAAGCACCGCCAACCTATTGCAATAAAAAATTTATCCCAAGCAAGTTTTATATTTAGTAATTTTAATTTTAATTTATATTAATTAATAATTTTGTTTAGTTAAATTTTGTAACTCTTAACTATTTAATTTGGTCTTAATAGGTTGCTAGTTCATATTCTTCTAAGAGGAATTGGAGCACATACTCCTTCATCCACTCAATAAAACGCAATAGGCTACATTCAAAAAAGGCAGAGGGATGTATGTGCATTCAAACTTGTGCCTCCTTACACACAAGCAAAGTTCCTACAAAGAAGGAGACACAAGGAGGTGGGATATTGAGCCAGAGCAGCTTGACTTGAATGCTTCCACAAGTCACTTAGCTGCACTTGATATTGATGATGACTATCAGCATGAAGCAACTACTGAGCATGAGAGTGGTAGTGTCAGTGCTAGTGGCAGTGCTTGTGTGAGTGCCACTGATGCTATTTGTGGTTCTACACAAAATGTAGCATCTAATGATGCTGATGATGCTTCTTTTTTTTATGACCCATATGACTCAAATTGATCAATGATCAATAATTATTAATGGTTGATTGTAAGCACTTGACATTTTTATGTTTGAAGTTTGAACTTTAATTTATAATTCTATATCATGACATTTGAGTATAAGGTGGTGGTGTATTTTTGCTATGTTATTTGACTATTAATAAGGTGGTGTATTCTGAACTTAATTACTGCTACAAATATGTATATATTTCTAATTTTTGTATGTTTTTATATTAACGTACCCAACCCCAAAAAAAAATTTGACCGAATTCCGTACCAGATTCTCGTACCCGTACCCGAATCCAAAAACGAATTGGTAACTTAGAGAAAGTCACACATTTCCAAAGACCTGTAGGAGTCCATATAATGATCAGTAATTTCCCCTACATTTTACATGTTAAAAAATGAAAACTTATTTTACCAAAGTTGCCACTTCTTGACTACTTAATATTGGAGTAATTTTAAGAGTGTGTTAAGAGTAGTAGAATGTGCACTAGAATGAGTTATTTAGCTTGCAAACCATTATCAAATTGATGTTTTAATTTGAAATCCCCAGTATGGCTAAATTAAATAGAATTGGCAATTACACAACTTCTCCTTTTTCCTTTAGCAATTGGGCTAATGCAAAGAGTTTTAAGGTGCATTACACCTTACAATCTATTGTCTCCTATATTCCTCATGCTGCCACAAAAAGATTACAAGGAGCACAAAGCACTAGCAATTAACAACTAAGTAGTCACTACTAACTCATGTATTCATCACTCCTACACTCACCTTTCACCTTTTCATGCTTTGCTCCAATTCCTCTTGGGCTATCCTAGAGATGTCCCTCAAAAGACCAAACAATTCCCAATTGCCCAAAATTGGAAGACACTTTGCCAAATATTTATACATGTCAACATGATATTGATGAGTGGGCAATGCCTATTGTCCATCAACCCATTGACGATAATGTTGTATCTGCTTGTGGCCGATGTGGCCTTCATTTTCTCCATAAGAATATTTATCTTAAAATAGTTCTTATCCAAGATAGTGATCATCCAGTTTGTCTCCCCTAGTGGCACATATGAACGCCCTGCTCATAAAATCTTAACCATAGACTCCTTATAATAAGGCCTAGCAACATGGGATGGAATACAATTGGCAAAAAATAACTTGCAAATGGCATCATCTAGCTCATCTCTCATATGTACATTAAACAACTTTGCAACCAAGTTGAGAGATGAACTTGTCACCCTACATTTCCCCTTAGGCTCTGATGAACTAGATGAAAAAGAAGGAACTTATGTCTGTCAAGAAGTGCTAGCAGCCCTCAATGTCATACTAGTAGGTGGTGTGTCCATGCTCATTACTACCACTAAACAATCTTTGTATCTCTGCATTTTGTAATGCTGCCATAGAATTCAAGGGCACGAAAAATGGCATTTCTATAGCCATGCCCCCCTTAAATTGCTAGATTTGTTTGTTTGCATCTTAGTAGAAAATTGTCATAAAAGGTCCATATTTCGAAAATAAAGAGTTCATTTATTAAGTAAAAGGACAAAACTTTACAAAAGTGGGGAGGAGCCAAGAGTCATTGATTCTCCAAGCAAATTATCTTTTACACAAAATTAACCTATTTGGGGGAAGATCACCTCCCTTCTTAACAAGGCCATTGGCTGCTGCATTCTAAGCATGAAGAATATGATGGAAAGTTTTTTTTTTTGAACCAGTTAGTCAACAAAGTGACTTTTTGCTAGACAAAATTACGCTAGACCAAGGAAATATGAGACTTTCCTTGAGCAGCCTAAATAACTAATTGAGAGTCACCATAAAAAATGTATATTCACAATATTTTGAGTAATGGCCAGCTGGAGCCCTTTCAAGCAATAAGTAAATTCAGTCACGTTGTTAGTTTGGTGTGAATGAAGTCAATGGTGCTGCTTTTGATAACACCCCCAATGCTTCAATACCAAGATTGGACCAGGAAGAACCATCAAAAAAATAGATCAGGAAAATAAAGGTGGAATTTTTTGAGCAGAGTATGATGCCTAGAAGTTAATTTGGCCTCAAGCTGCCAACTCCTAACCAGGTGGAGTTCCTCAGTGCACAAACAGTCAAAAGGGTATTGGGCACGAAAAATAACAATCAATAGCATTGTTGGCAATAGATTGGGAGTCCTTGCCTTTGTCTTCAAAAATTCCAGCTTTCTTTCCAACTATTCCAATGAATGTACATAGCTAAGTTCCAAAGAGTATTCAAGAGAGGCTTTGAGTTTTTACCAAACAAAGAAGAGTACAGAGTGTTCCAAGTAGAAGAAATTATGATCTTGGACAAATGTCAACTATGTAGGACCCCAAACTTAGCCTAAAGGGGACTTCTTATGGAATGAACCACAGTTTGAAGACTCGTGTGGACTCACCACAATTCACAAGTCCATTCTGAAAATGTGTCTAGTCTGAGATTTGCACAAAATCAGTCAAGTCTTCCCAAGTTTCGATATTGAACTCTATTGTGGCCAAAAATAAAACTCACACCTAGTTTTAGGTTTCACTTGTTTTCTTCCCAGTTTCTTTACTAATTTTTGCTGCATTTTTTGCTATGTCCTGTGTCCAAGTCAAAACTCTAGGCTATTGAGTCCAAGTTTTCCAACTATGGAAGGAACCATTGGCAAATTTTCCAACAACTTAGAAGGGCAACTGGAATGGGAAGTGCTCTCAATTGAACTACCTTCCTTATGCCCCTTCACCCCCCCTCCACCCACCTATATTCACAACTTGCATTTCAATGTGTGGATTTTGAGCCTCCTCATCATCACTTATGCTATGAGAACTCATAATAACATTGCAACAAATGAAATCTATGGTTTAACTTTAATGCACAAACTTAATGGAAAATGCAAGGGTTCAAGAGTCAAGACAAGGATTCTCCTTTTAATTTTCTTACTTTAGGTTCCACAAAGTGCAAAAAATAGAGGATACACAAAAGTTGCAATCCTTGTTGCTTCAACCGTAAGTAATTTTGTTTGATAATTGATTAGCCCAATAGTTTGAAAAAAAAAATTAATAATCATTAATGATAAATTGTAATAATCTAGCTCATCAAACAAGCAGTTTACCTTTGTTTCTTTTTACTTCAAGTTGCACGAAGCGCATGAGAAAAGGATACACAGAAAATGCAAACCTAATTTGACTATATGAAGATTTCAGAATTTCATTTTACTTCTGTTTTGATAACTTCAAATCACAAGAGGTGCAAAAGCAAAGGATAGACATAAGTCAAATGAACATTGAAAATCAGTGATTATTTATTTAATCCTTATGCCAATAAACATTTTAAAAAAAATTGAAAAACCTAAAATAAATATTAAAAAACACAAAAACAATTATAAAACACCTATAAACAACGGTTATAAAACCCTAAAAAACTACATTTAACAATTTATAAACCCTAGTTAGAACTAGGATATAAATTTTAAAATTCAAATCTTAAAAACAAAAAACAACATTTTAAAACTCTAAAATTTGATAAAAATAATAAAAGAGCAACATCATTCATTATTTGACATTTAAATTTTTGGATTTTGTTAACTTGAACATTGAACAATGAAAAACAGATATTCCTATTACAATGCTAAAAGAAATTTCAAAAAACAACACTCAAACAGAGATTTGAGTGTAAACTTGTGAAGTATTAAGCTTGAACTTGAAGGCATGATAAATGATTTGAATGATTGATTAATGAAGATGATTGAAGTCTTACTCTTCCTCAATGCAAATGACAAGTGTTGAAACTGGATGGTGATTTCAATTGAGGGGGTGGCGGGGGGGGGGATTAGGTTATTTATAGTTTATATGGGAGGTGTGAGGTGTTGGTGGGCCCCATTTGTACTTTAGGGTTAGGGCTAGGTGTTTAGATTTTGTAAACTATTTTTTTTAAATCAGTTATTAGTAATGGTCTACATGAGGATTCCCCAACATCCCCAGAATAGTCAAGAGACACCCAAGTGTCCCTTGCCCATCCCAAGGACGTCAAGAAGTCCCATCAACATTCCCTACAAAGGGGATGCAACAAGACATCCTCCGTTTCTACAAGGATGTCTCAAGGATGTCCCCACCTACAAGTGGCAGCGAGGGGATAGCAAGGAAACCTTTCATCCTCATCCCTGCATCCTAATAATGTCCACATACCCAAAATGGCCCATTTTTAGGGGGGCATGTCCCAATGGAACACTAATTCTTATGTTTTTTCCTAAAAAATTAGCAGACTTAGTGATTACTTTGTCAAGACTGCTTCAGCAAGTAGTTGTGACTTGGCAACTACTAGCCCCCAAGGGAACACCAGTTTTTATGTTTTTCTGCAAAAATTTTAGCAGACTCAGTAGACTACATTAGCATGTAATCATGACTTGGTAATTACTTACCGAGTCTCAACACTATGGATTGATGTTAGCTAGAGACACCCGTCATAACTCCCATGGAAATGATTTACAATTTGGAGAGATTCATGCAAACCTGGAGCATAAGACAAACTTATTGGACAAAATAATGCATATGAAGATAGCAATCATGCTCTCAACTATATGGCAAGAGGAATGAAGTTTTCATACTTCATTGCTATAAAGATTAGCTGCGAGACTGTTCTAATGATCAAGATCACAATTTTCATGATTTTTATTTTATTTGTTTGTTTAAAACATATGTTCTAAGTCACAATGTTCCTGTTTATGTTCGAATTTGGCAAGCTAAAAATTTCAGAACAAGTTCATTAGCCAATAAAAATAAGAAAATAATTCCTGATTAAGTTCAAAGTATATAAAATCTGCATTAATAAATAAACAAAAATATCAATTTAGTGGATTTGAAAACTATATAACATACCAAAACATATAAACAAGTGACTAATTTAAAATTAATCATAAATATTTTTTAAATTAGATATTAAAACCAAATTAAGATTAAGAAAAATAAATGCTACATTTTTAAAACCTAATAAATTATCTAAATATAAAATTAAAGAAATAGAAAAAATTAAAATAATAAGTATAAAACTCAGCATAGCAAATTAAAATAAAATACAAGAAAAATGTAACACTTTATAAAAGTTTTATTAATAATAAAATATTAACATCTAATAAAACCTAACAAATAATAAATGTAATTAAAATAAAAAATCTGTACTGAATTTTAGTAACATTATAGAATAAGCAATGCGGGAAAGAAAAACAGGATATAGCTTTTGATGATGGAAAACACCAATCACACTTAACTTCTCAACTGCAAAAACTGACAGGCAGCAAACAGTGATCAACTCAGAATACAAAACCTTGCAGCAGAGAACAAGGATCAACTCAGAGTGTGAAACCCAACAACAAAAAACTTTGCCAAAGGCTTTGAAACCAATAGCGTTGCTGTTTGAAATAAAGATCACATTGTAGAAAAATCGCAGCTTTCTTCTTTGGCATGACCCAACAGAGACAACAAGCAACAACCCTTAATGTAAAGGTTGACATGGCTTCAAATTTTATTAAAATACCTAAGTTACCGGTTCGGGTTCAGGGACGGGTGCGGGTACGAGAACCCGGTACGTGGGTACATGAAATTTTTTTTTAGGGGTTTGGGTACGTGTGTGTGTGTGCATATATATATATACAAAAAAATAAGAGAAATATACAGAATTGTAAAACTAAAAGTCTAAATCATTTCATAGTATGATACTTGATCATTGAACAATGCCAAATGCCAAAGATGAATATTAAATGCCAATTGATAGTTGAAAAATATTCAAATAAGCCATATCAATGATATCATATACGTCTATGTTCACTATTCCAATGGAAATCATCACAATTACTGAATTACAAAATGTAGTTCATGAAACATGATTCAATTGATTTTCCTTATGTGAAAAATTAGAGAATGTGAAGTCTCTACCAAGATGAATGATGTTTTTGCGATTGTTTTACCAGTTTGTTGGATATTCTATTTCTATCAAACTTAAATCATGGCATGAAGCAAATGATAAGAACATGCTTTCATAAACAGTGAATGTATAAATCTGATTATCCCAAATCTGATCATTACATTTATACTGATCTGAGCAGACTAAGCACAACTAGAATTGTAATTTCAGGTCCTTGAAGACTGTTTGGCATTGCTGTTTACCCTGTTATATGGTGTTGAGACTCAGGAAGGAAGAGCAATAAACTACATTCAGATTTCAGACTGGTAATACTGAGAAACAGCAGTATTATGATCATCAATGATGTCTGATTTACAAAATAAATCTATTATATTAGACTGTTCTATACCTGTGCATTCCTAGAGGAAGTATATCAGACTTCTCATTCACGTTTCTCACAGAGGTGCACACATTTAAGTCATCAATCATCAAAGGTTCGCCCAGGTTCGTGCTGGGTGCGCACAGGGTGTGCGCCTAGCACTGTGGGTTCGCCAGGGTGCGCACACCCGCGCACCCTGGCGAACCCACAGTGCTGGGCACGCACCCTGTGCGTACCCAGCATGTACCCACAGACAAACCCGAACCGGGTGCGTACCAGAACCGGGTTCGGAGCCTGTGGGTACGAACCCTGCATCATAGTAAAATACCCTAGCACAAACCCTAATGAACACGATTTCAAAACCCTGACATTGAAAATTGTTCCATACAAATTCTTGGGTAACTTTGAACAACTATATTGTTTTATAATTAAGTTCTCCAAATTTCAAGTTTTTGCAAATTCAGGAAACAATGTGACACAGCTCATGTACAGTTTACACTAATTACTTATATTACTTTCTACATTTTTCAGGCAACTATCTTATCTGTTTATCAAGCAAACTACAGAAACTGTTCCTTTATAGTTTATTCATTTGGCAAATAAGAACCACTAAACATTTCAAATGTAGGAGATTTGATTTGATACATAACAACAGTTGCCAACTTTCCAAATCTAATCTGGAATACACAAAAAAATTGACAAATATGTAGGACTAATCCTGAGGGAATTGGAGAAGTTCCACCTAAAGCTTCAGAGAAAGAGTTCATGCATATCAAGGTTAGTCAGGGTACAAAATCCACCAAGAGCACAAAGAGCAGAAGAATAAGAATAAGGAGTTCAAGAAAGATTCAGGACGATGCACCAAATTGAAATGACCTGTATACTCTTTAGCTTTTTAAGAAATTTCTAAATGTTTAATCTCAATGAGATGATTAGTGATTGATTGTGAGATTATGTTCATTAAGTTTAATCATTTTGCTAACAATTAAGCACGTTATGTTTATTATTTTTCACATTTATAACTTAGGACTGTATATTTTTTTATTGTTTTATCTGAGAGGTTTCCTTCTATTGAACAATTCTCAAGCTTGATTTCATTTACTAATACACAGAATACCAATTTCAAGAATGACAATCTCACATCTGATTAAGAATCTTGGGAATTTCACATTTCTGTCAGTATTGCAGTAAATGTTCTTATACCACCTATTCTTGAAACAGAGATGATCCCGCCAAAGGTGAACTCCATTGTTATGTGGCTTTTTCATGACTTCAAATAACAGTTTGTAAAATCCAAAAATAAAATACCCTCTTGCCAGTTGTGATGATAAACATAGCCTTGCAAACAAATTTTCTGATTGTGTGCTAAGTGCATTTAGTTTCAAACTCAACTGATGAGCCAAAAGAGACAGCATGTTTAGATTTTGGACATTCCAGAGACTAATGATAGAAGTAATTATAGACAGCATGAAAAAATAAAAGTGGGTTTATAAATTGTGTGTAGCATTGACATGTAAAAAGTAGGTCAGTTATAACAAAAAACAGTTTCATGTGCAACAGCTAAGGGAATCTCTCACCATCCATCGGACATCCTCAGGCGTCAAGTGTATGGCAGGAAGCATTCTCTGGAACATGTAGGCTGCAATTTCTTCGTCATCAGCCATGACCTGTCTAGGGAAAACTACATCAGTTACTGCATCAGACTATAAGACAACTTGTTTCCATTGAGAAACATCAATCAAGCACCAATATTAAATAGCCTAAAAATTACAAGAGTACCTGAGTCTGCCGCCCCATGAATCGGTGTAGAACACCACCAAGCTGAAAACGAGGATATCGAGCAACCAAACCAGAAATAGTTGAGATCTTTGGCATAGTAGAACACTTCTTGAGTTTCTGACCAATGCCATGGAACAGGCTTGCCCTAACACCTTGTAAAAATGCATCCGCTAATCCTCCAGGTTCTGCTACTACAAATACATCATTTCTCCAGCTGTGGAAGACTTTCATTATGAGTAATGGTTTCGATATTAGATAATTATGCTAACCTGTACATATCTAACATTAAAATGGAAAACAGTTGCCAAGTCCTACCTAAGAATTAAACCCAATGAATCGCACTGAAGAGCAAAATGTACAATGCCAACTTGAGGCGAACTTTGTAACTTTTCCTGTAGTGCTTGAACAGGTCCTGAAAGCTGTCTAGGCCCTAATGGTGGTGATCTTGGTGGTGAAAAAGGTACCTTGCCAGTGAAAACCTGGTTTGGCCCTCCATCCAAGCTTAAAGGAGGAACTAAATCAAGATGATTTAGTTGCTGAAGACCAACTTCGGGACTATATAAAAGTGGACTTGTTGGAAAGCTTCCAGTAAACATTGGTGACGTATAAGGAGTAGAAGCTGGTGCAGCTGATCTGGAAGTTCCTGATAGCCTATTCAATAACTCTAGTTTAATTCCATGCTGGGAACAATAAGTTTGCAAAGAACGTACATGGTTAATGGAATTCGGTAAATCAAGACTCTGAGAAGATTCTGCTAACAGTATTCTACGCCTCCAGCCCAAGCAAGGTCCAGTTTCATCATGAACTGCAAACATCCCCAAACTTTCAATAATCTAAATTTAACTGTAGTGAAAAACAAGATGGCAAATACCTGATCAATTGATAATACATTATAGGTAGTTTTAACATCAGAAATATCAGGTAAAAAATAATAGACCTGCGCCAAGTGTCTTGGTCTTTGACAAGAAATGATAAGATTTTGTTATATCCGACCAACCCTCTTCATCATGATGGGGTGGTAACAGTCGTTCACATGCAGCCTGAAAGGCTGTATTATTGGCTTCAACATACTCTTGAGTTGCAGCTTCTAATTTAACCCACACTGCAGGATCAGTTTCATCTAGCTCCATCCCACATCTCTCATCAACTACATAAAGGCATTTGTAGGAAAATTTGAAGAACTCAATCATAGAATCAATTACAAAAAGGAAAAAACATTGTACATAACAAATTGAAAGAAAGAGCACACAGTAGACCAAGGGAAAGCCCAAATGACAAATATGACAATTCAATGGTCTTTGTAATATAAAAAAACTAATTTAAGCAACTAAATAGAACAAGGGAAAGCCCATGACCAATTTCTTGGCAAGAAGCCTTCAGAGACAAGTGGAATAGAGTCAGAAAATAAAGAAATACTGTGCTTGTTGTCATTATGACGAGATATAATCTGAATGTAAGTATGAAAAAAAAGCCCGGGTTTAAGTGCAACTAAAAAAACAATCTATTTCCAAACAACATGCATGCGTTCACTAAAAAAGAAATGGAAACTTGTATACAACCTCTAAAATTTTAAGTTTCTGGTTGTGCAATTAAAAAGAAATAAATCACAAAATACCTGGATTAAAACGGAAGTACTGTATATCTGGAAGCATGGGCAACAAAGTGTCCAATGTTTCCTCCACACGCTCAACTGAGCATGCACTCTCAATCAGTACTTGGCCTGTATCCAAATATCGCCATCCTCCTTTCCCTCGAGGCTGCATTGATCATTGAATTTAGTAAACTTCCTCTTCAATATGTTATACAACCTCAAAAATCAGGGCCCAGTGAAAGAATGCATATAGAATTAAATCCTAAAACAAGCACATAACCAATCAAAATCTACTTACAATAAACAAATATACTACTGCTCGTGCACAAACCTTAGTTGGCATATTTCCACACCCTAAGGAAATAAGGCACCCAATCTGAGTATCTGGCCACAAGAGCTGTGCTTCCCGAATAGCAATAAGAGTGGGATTATTTGCTACAATTGCTCCATCCTGCCACCTATTTACATCTGAGGCAAACCAGGACAAAGTTCAGAGTACCAATTTATTTATACAAGTTATGATGATAAAGTATTACAGTACAACTATAAACACCCCAGATGCAAATAACTAAGATCAAAAAGTGGGAGTTTAACAAGCATCCATAGTGATGAGAATGAGCCTAGAAACTTTAGTACAGATACCAGCCTAAGAGGGATTAAATACAATTTTACAAACTAAACCAGAATTATAACCCAAAAATATATAAGGCAATTAAATATAAACCATTATTAGGCATTTCAAGTGGTGCATATCTTCAAAAGTTCAGTCCGTTGAGAGCACAATGATGTTTGTCAATGTGACAGTCAACTGCAGATCTTCCTTCAGAATTCCCGGTCCATCCCATAACATTTCCTTCCATTTGACTGTCTTGGATTGCATTCTCATTATGTTGAGAGCACAATGATATTTAACACTGTGATGGTCAGACATGGGTCTTCCTTCAGTAATCCAAGTCCATCCTATAACAGCTCCTTGCATTTGACCACCTTAGATTGCATTCCAAGGATTAGTTTAGATGGTGAACTTCGACAAATGGAAATTCTTGAACTTTAAGGCTCTCTTGGGGAATGTGTAGTGCTACTTTTGGTGTATAGCCACTGTAAACTCTTTTCTTACCTTTTCATTGCCAAGGATCTGTTCCATTGATTTAGTCTTGTTAAGGACACTTTGATGGCAATGACTAAGGATTGTAAGGCCTTCTTCCAGCTTGTTGAGACAGATAATTATTTCCATCTGATTCTCCTTAAATTTTTGGATATTGCTAAGAAACAGATTGATAAACTACTGGTGGTTCATAATCCACTTTTCTGGATTCCATGACCTTTCCAAGACCTCAGAGAAAATCATTAGTATTGGACTAAGGCAATGTGGACAAAGGTTTCATTTGAGTTGAGATTCTCTCCTAGGGTATCTTTATCCTTTGAGCTTTGTTCCATTGTTCCAGTATGGATGAAGGAGGTAAACTGAGGTCTTAGTGTCACAAAGAAAAAGAGGCATGTTGTCTTTCAGAAAGATAGAGTGAAAGATTGTACTTTTAGTGAGTGGAAATAGAGCCAAAAGGGAATAAAGATTGTACTTATACCAGTTGATGTTCTTGGAGACATATCTAAGGTCTCAACAATGTTGGCTTTTACCTTATCGGCTTATCCATTTCCCTACTTTCAGAAACTCTCTTTTTCCTTCTATTATGTGTCTTCACTCTTCACCAGCAGACCAATAGCTCTTAGACATGGCTAATAAATGAATGCTCCTTCTCAGCTTCATAATTGTGTAATGTATCCTTTTTGGGATTGCCCTAAATTTTGCCCTAGACTCACAAATTTGATGTAGTTAGGGTTACAACTTACCACTTAAATTCTTAAGGAAAGATAAACCTTGGTTTAGATCCTGTAATCATGTTAGAGATCCATCACTCAAAAAGCCTGACAATTAGTACTCCATATTGGACATGAGAATAAAACATGAGTAACTCTATTTTATATGATATCTTTGACCTTAGCAACTTCATAATGAACTAACTATTCCTACTTTGTGTTTGCTCAATTATGGATCATACAAAATGAGGATGATGATAGGGGGTCTCAGTCTCTCCCCTCTTCATGTGGTGCATGCCATTCATATGACCTGGTGGGACTCTTAACCTCCTTGTCAACATCCATGTTCCATCTCCCATAATTGACCTTTCTCCCTTGTTACACCATGGTAGGAAGGTAGGATTACAATGGTTAATCCCATGATTGAACTAGACCCAGAGGCAAGCACCCTTTGATCCCAAAGGCAGGAACCCTCTGGCCCTCATGGGCTCATCATGTCCCACCCCCGGGTGCCGTATCTAGTGGAGTTCAACCTAGACCCAAGGGCAGTACCCTTGGATACCCCAAAGGCAAGTACCCCTTTGGCCCTCGTGGGCTCATTACGTCCCACCCCTGCGTGGCGTATCTAGGAGACTCCATTGCATGAACTCCCCCTTGTAATCCCTCTTCCCCACCATGGTGGAACATGGACATCATAATACAAACAATTTACTAACTACAGAAATACATATGAACAAATATACAAACATATAAATTTTTGAACCTATCAATAAGTAGAAATAAACAATAATAAACACATCTATTGATTCTACTTTCTAGATTTCTGAATATATTATAAGTGGAGACAAACAGTAGTGAACACATCTATTGATCCTACTCTATAAATTCTGAACATATTAGAAACAAACAATAATAAGCATGCCTATCGGTTATCCCTTTATCCTACTCTATGTTTTTAGCAGAATCACAACTCATAATATCTTAAACATTACCTGAAGGTATGCAGCCTGTATTTATTCCTTATTTTGTTGATCGATCTGCTCTTGATATTTCTAATCCTTCCCTATTGCCTTATCCACCAACGATCTTCTATTTGTACCATCCTATTCCTCATGAAAGAATATAATGCCTTTTGAGAGACACCTATTCACAATGGATTCATTAAGAGGGACGTCCTTTTGTTAAAGCCCTTAATCACTGTCTATTTATTTGCATATAAGACAAATTTTGTCTTATTTACCTTTTACCTCATATCTATTTTGTCTTATGTGCTGCACTTTCTATCATTATTAAATACAACTGTAATCGCTTCCTTTATCAACAATGTTGCCTCCAATATTATCGCTATTTTGAAGACTTTATTAAATGTTCACCATACATAATACTTGGGCGATTGTTTAGTTAAATATATTTAATTTTTATATTTGTTTTATATATGTTTTATAATCTTATATTATAATGATTATAATTATAATAATAATATTTATATTTATATTTATATTTTAAAAATTTATATTGTTATTTTATTTTATTTATTTATGTGTATTTCAATACTTCATTATTTATTTATTTTCTTTTTTTTGTGTTGTAATTTCAGGGGCATGACAGTCCTCCCTGCCCAAGATTGCTTGCCCTTAAGCAATCATAATCTAAGATGTCTGATTTTAAGATGTTCCTTGTGGTGATGATATTAGCTTTGATAAGAGTTGGAAGTTCTAACCCAAGTGGTGGTTATTGTGGTTATGAGGATAATGTATTGACTAATATTCTTAAGTGCTACTACTTCTCCATAACCCTCAAAACCCAAGAGTTGGAGTTTGTGAATCCGTACAATTTAAAACCATGTGAATCAGAAATTAAAGCAAACAACTAGGTAGCTCAACCAAGCAGGCGGGTAGCTCAAGCACGTAGGCAGGTAGCTCAAGCAAGCAAACAACTAGCTCAAGCAAACAAGCAACTAGCTCAAGCAAGTAGGCAACCAGCTCAAGTAGACAAACAGGTAGCTCAAGCACGCAACCAAGTAGCTCAAACAGGCAATCAAGTAGCTCAAGTATGCAACCAAGGAGCTCAAGCAACTTGATAGACAAATTTTATAACATTTTCATAGTTTTTGAAGCATAAAGTAATCATAAACACAATGACGGGTTCCACCATACATCACTCATACATAGCGACTAGCTCTAGCATTTATCACATACACAATGGTTAACTAGCACACCACAATGGCTGAAACACACGTCCCTAATGCATCTTAGATAGAAAGAATATTGGTGCATTGCGCACTACACAGTGGGTCCTATCCTTTCCTCCAATATACATATGAGCACACAATATACACTTGAAGTCACAAAGTATATGTAAGGTATACACATAGTTCCATAAATACATGTAGGTCACAAAGTATACACATGGAAGGCATACACATACATTATTGGCTTAATTAAGAAGGTTGAATAGTTAAGTCTAATTGAATGGTAGTTAAAGTGGTAATGTCTCACAAGATGGCAAGAACATGCTCTGATACCACTTGTAATGTCCCCCTTTTGGGATTGCCCTAAATTTTGCCCTAACTCACAAATTTGATGTAGTTAGGGATACAACTTACCACTTAAATTCTTAAAGAAAGATAAACCTTGGTTTAGGTCCTATAATCATGTTAGAGATCCATCACTCAAAAACCCTGACAATCAGTACTCCATATTGAACATTAGAATACAACATGAGTAACTCTATTTTATATGATATCTTTAACCTTAGCAACTTCATAATGAGCTAACTAGTCCTACTTTGTGTTAGCTCAATTACGGATCATATGAAACGAGGATTATGATAGGTGGTCTCAATCTCTCCCCTCTTCATGTGGCGCATGCCATTCATATCACCTGGTGGGACTCTTAACCTCCTTGTCAACATCTGTGTTCCATCTCCCATAATTGACCTTTCTCCCTTGTTACACCATGGTAGGAAGGTAGGATTACAATGGTTAATCCCATGATTGAACTAGAGCCAGAGGCAAGCACCCTTTGATCCCAAAGGCAAAACCCCTCTGGCCCTCATGGGCTCATCATGTCCCACCCATGGGTGTCGTATCTATTGGAGATCAAACTAGACCCAAGGGCAGTACCCTCGGGTACCCCAGAGGCAAGTACCCCTTTGGCCCTCATGGGCTCATTACATCCCACCCCCAGGTGGCGTATCTAGGAGACTCCATTGCATGAATTCCCCTTTGTAATCCCTCTTCCCCACCATGGTGGAACATGGACATCATAATACAAACAATTTACTAACTATAGAAATACATATGAACAAATATACAAACATATAAATTTTTGAACCTATTATAAGTAGAAATAAACAATAATAAACACATCTATTAATTCTATATTATAAGTGGAGACAAACAGTAGTGAACACAGTGAACACATCTATTGATCCTACTCTATAAATTCTGAACATATTAGAAACAAACAATAATAAGCATGCCTATCGGTTATCCCTTTATCCTACTCTATGTTTTTAGCAGAATCACAACTCATAATATCTTAAATATTACCCGAAGGTATGCAGCCTGTATTTATTCCTTATTTTGTTGCTCAATGTCCTCTTGATATTTCTAATCCTTCCCTATTGTCTTATCCATCAACGATCTTCTATTTGTACCATCCTATTCCCTATGAAAGAATTTGATGCCTTTTGAGAGACACCTCTTCAGAATGGATTCATTAAGAGGTACGTCCTTTTGTTAAAGCACTTAATTGCTGTCTTTTTCTTTGCATATTAGACAAATTTTATCTTATTTACCTTTTGCCTCATATCTATTGTCTTTTGTACTGCACTTTCTATCATTATTAAATACAACTTTAATCACTTCCTTTATCAACAGCGCTGCTTCCAATATTATCGCTATTTTCAAGACTTTATTAAATGTTCACCATACATAATACTTGGGTGATTGTTTAGTTAAATATATTAATTTTTTATATTTGTTTTATATATGTTTTTATAGTCTTATATTATAATGATTATAATTATAATAATATTATTAATATTTATATTTATATTTTAAAATATTTATATTGTTATTTTATTTTATTTATTTATGTGTAATTCAATGCTTTATTATTTTTTTTATTTTTTTTTATTTTTTGGTATTGTAATTTCGGGGGCATGACAGTCCTCCCTACCCAAGATTGCTTCCTCTTAAGCAATCATAATCTAAGATGTGTGATTTTAAGATGTTGTTCCTTGTGGTGATGATATTAGCCGTGATAGCAGTTGGAAGTTCTAACCCAAGTGGTGGTTATTTTGGTTATGAGGATAATGTATTGACTAATATTCTTAAGTGCTACTACTTCTCCATAACCCTCAAAACCCAAGAGTTGGAGTTAGTGAACATTAGAATAAAACATGAGTAACTCTATTTTATATGATATCTTTGACCTTAGCAACTTCATAATGAACTAACTACTCCTACTTTGTGTTTGCTCAATTATAGATCATAAGAAACGAGGATGATGATAGGTGGTCTCAATCTCTCCCCTCTTCATGTGGCGCATGCCATTCATATCACCTGGTGGGACTCTTAACCTCCTTGTCAACATCCGTGTTCCATCTCCCATAATCGACCTTTCTCCCTTGTTACACCATGGTAGGAAGGTAGGATTACAATGGTTAATCCCATGATTGAACTAGACCCAAAGGCAACACCCTTTGATCCCAAAGGCAGAACCCCTCTGGCCCTCGTGGGCTCATCATGTCCCACCCTCGGGTGGTGTATCTAGTGGAGATCAACCTAGACCCAATGGTAATACCCTCAGATACCCCAGAGGCAAGTACCCCTTTGGCCCTCATGGGCTTATTACATCCCACCCCCGGGTGGTGTATCTAGGAGACTCCATTGCATGAATTCCCTTTTGTAATCCCTCTTCCCCACCATGGTGGAACATGGACATCATAATACAAACAATTTACTAACTACAGAAATACATATGAACAAATATACAAACATATAAATTTTTGAACCTATCATAAGTAGAAATAAACAATAATAAACACATCTATTGATTCTACTATGTAGATTTCTGAATATATTATAAGTGGAGACAAACAGTAGTGAATACATCTATTGATATTTTTAATCCTTCCCTATTGTCTTATCCACCAACGATCTTCTATTTGTACCATCCTATTCCTTATGAAAGAATGCAATGCCTTTTGAGAGACACCTCTTTGCAATGGATTCATTAAGAGGCACATTCTTTTGTTAAAGCACTTAATCGCTGTCATTTTCTTTGCATATAAGACAATTTTTTTCTTATTTACCTTTTGCCTCGTATCTATTTTGTCTTATGTGTTGCACTTTCTATCATTATTAAATACAACTTTAATCGCTTCCTTTATCAACAGTGTTGCCTCCAATATTATCGCTATTTTGAAGACTTTATTAAATGTTCACCATACATAATACACTTGGGCGATTGTTTAGTTAAATATATTTGTTTTTTATATTTGTTTTTATAGTCCTATATTATAATGATTATAATTATAATAATATTACTAATATTTATATTTATATTTTAAATATTTATATTGTTATTTTATTTTATTTATTTATGTGTATTTCAATGCTTTATTATTTATTTTTATTTATTTTTTTGTGTTGTAATTTCGCGGGCATGACAAGTTGCAGTAAATTTAGTACCCTAGGATGAAAGATCAACACAATTCCAGCAACTTTATTACCTCTCCACCTTAATTGCTCCTAGCATGAGAATTATGGTGTACAACATTACTCACATTCCTAGGCCATACATAAATGCTCCACATTGCCTCAAGATGCTACTGCAAGTTATTGTTTGTGGAAGAAGACCAGCATAGGCTCAGGCAGCAGTACAATCCCCTATAGAATAGTTTTTCCATCAAAAATTCCAGGAGTATTGAAGATTTGATATGTCTGGCTCAGAGGTTTCTTGAACCAATTGCACATGATGATGGTGGTACCTCTTAGGAGTTGTTATGCATTCAATTTTCCATAGTGGATTAAGGTCACAAGTATGAAGTAAACAGTCCACTACTGGTAACCACCCCTTTTCTTGGGTGAACATCCTTTACTTTCTTCCGTGTTCAATAGGAGATATCCATCAAGAACTCCCTTTTACTAACGATTCCATTAATCTGTTCTAATCAAACAACTAGATTCTTGGATCAAGTGTGAAATTCCCTGGAATGAAGTGTACTACCATTATCAACTAATACTAGGTGTCATTGTCCCCGAATAAATCAAATCGTTTTCGACGGAAAATTATAAAAGTCTTTTTTTTAACACTATTAAATAATAATAATATAATATTAAATAATTAATAAAAAATAAATAATAAATTTAAATTATTATGAAATAACATTTAAATTTAAATAAATCGTGTTCTTTCTGGTCGACTCATTTGGAGGAGGCGCTAAAAATAATATTTGTTTTCCGAACCGACTTCAAATCTAGTATTTATGTTGGATCACCTTTCATGTTTCAACATCACGAATTTGGAGCGCTTAGCCTTGCGACTTGAGGACGTAGTCTCTCAATTGTTGCACTCAGGTCTAGACGTAGTCTCGGAGCCTAAGAAATTTGTGTATTACAGCAATTATTTTCTTAGGTGTTGCATTGGCTAGGAATTCATTTTGCCCGTGGGTTCTCCTTGCATATACAGGTGATGAATTCAGCATCTAATTTCCTAGAGGCTCTCCACAGTTGGCGACGCATCAATAAAGGCCTTCCAGAATAGTTCACCAGGCGACTTCACCATGAAAGGCCGCAATTTCCAGGTCATGAGTCACTTACACCCGCAGGAATCACAAACGCATTTCCTGTGATGGCATCGAACTAGTGAATAGGGCTCCTAAAGGTGCATCCTCGAAACCATCTACAATCAAGACAATCCACACCCCTTTGGAGTGATTATAACTACAGGCGCCATCATTGCATCAAACGCAACATCATTCACGGTAACAACATCCTTGCGCTGAAGCTATGACCTTGATCCCCCGGCATTAGGATCCGAATCTTATCTGCAGCGTGAGTCGACTCTTGTCTTGGTCGGATCATATGCAAACCATTGGCATTCTATATTATGTAAAGGCTGGGTATCATCATTACTCTATGGATTACATTTCCGAGACTGTGCTTTACCGGAAATTTGGAACGAGTGTATGATAGACATTATTCCAAACTCGGTATATTATCACTCTGTGAACTTGTTTACAACTGGGTGCAATCTATTTTCAATTTCTATTTGATCATGCTTATGCTGACAAATATAACTCAAGTAGACTTGATTTGGAGATTGTGTTTACTCTGTGTTTAGCATAGATCAGTTCTTGTCTCAGTCTGTGCACAGTTTGTGACAAACAATCTTTATTTTTGAACTCAGTTTGTGCCGAGCATATTACAGTGGTATCAGAAAATTCATCCTGTCAGCATGTGGATCCATTGGTGGGAAGAATTTGGTGAAAGATCATGGATTGGCAATTGAAGTTTAGACCCCAGATAAAGGACATAGATCTTGTTCAAGAGCAATATGAGACTGAGGTGTCCAAAATTTTGAACGAATACCACAACTTGTCAAATGATGCAAAGGCTTGTATTCCCCTTGATGAGTACTTGAGAGTACACAATTCCCTCTACTCCCGCAAAAAGAAACTTTATGACTACATAAGGCGAAAGAAGAAAGAAGAGGAAGACTCAAAAACTGCCAAGGGAAGGATTAAAGAGCAAGAGCCAGAATCACAAAAAGAGGTGCAAGAGGACACTATAATGAGGTATGATGATTCTGGGGTTATGATTTTGAACAATAGTTTTTCATCCACACATGATCATGAGATAGAAGAGTATCATAAGGACAAGGAAGAATCTCTCCTTAAGGAGACACTAGGATTACTTGATGGTACTTCAATGGAATGTTTGAAGGCCCGAGACAAAGAGGATTTGGTTAATTGCAAGAATCAAGCAGAGGAGGTACAATCAGAAATGTTGCATGAGAGCATTGACATACATCCTTTGAGAAGCTAACTAAGGGTCAACAAAGGTATGGTCGATTTGACTTTACATCACTTTGATCATATATATAAGATGATAGCAATGTTGTGTTGGAAGATTCTCGAGAAGCATGATGATTTTGAGGAGTTGCATGAGCTCAAGGAATCCTTGATAGTAGTCAAGTCCAACTACCTATACTTGCTGGCGGATAGAGATTATCTCCTCAATTTGAGTAAGATGTACTATGATGTTTTGAGAGGGAAAGAAGATAAGGCAGATGAGCATGGTGGGAATTTGAGTGCAGCACAATTTTCATTTCACATAACAGGATTCCAAAGTCATCCAAAGGCCGCATCCATGGAAGAAGACAACATGAAGATGGTCCCAAAAGGGATTATGGAAGATAACTCTGGAGGATCCTATAATGGAGATATAGGGACATATACACATGATGATCATAGCAACACTATCACAAGGTATGAAGTCTATTTAGATTTTGATATGCATTCTAACAATTCATTGTTTTGGCATAGTCTTGAGGATGATTGGAAGAATCAATTAAAGGTGACTAGAGATGAGGAGGTTCGAACCTTGTCCAAGTTGGATGGCACAAGGAGTATCCTTGAAGATTTCATACAAAGAGCAGTTATGGGAAAGGGTGAACTAAGCATCAGCCTTAGAGATTTGAAAGAGATGGAGGACACCATGGAAGGCACCAAATCGGCATACTTACATTTGATCAAGGACAAGGACAAGGCAATTGAGTATGCAGACACAACGATGGCTACTTCCAGAAAGTGTGCGAAAGAGGTTGGCCAGATTATGGAGGAGATTGACAATATAAAGGAAGACCTTAGGCTAATCCATCACTCCAAGAGTTTAGAGCTCCAGATTCCTCTTTCTATCGAAAATATTCCTATGGCTTGGAGAGCACATTCTTTTGACAGGGTCATGCCAAAGGACAGTTTGCTTTTCGACCCTTTTGATGGTGTCAAGAGTTGGAACCCGTGGACTACATCCAAGGCACATGATGATGAGATTCCACCATATTGGGAAAATGGTGGCACAGTGAGAGACAGTAGCCATTCCATTTTCAGCTCACATGGAAAGACAATAACTTGGGATCCGAGAGATAGCATGTTGTTTGGTACAATCCATGACAGGGGAGTTCAATAGCTGCCTTGCGGATTCTTCATGAGGCTCTGGGATCCGGGTCTGAGGTTGCTTGAGGGAAAGCAACACCTAAGCGGGGGAGACTGTCATGTCCCCGAATAAATCAAATCATTTTTTAGGGAAAATTATAAAAGTGTTTTTTTAAACACTATTAAATAATAATAATATAATATTAAATAAATAATAAATTTAAATTATTATGAAATAACATTTAAATTTAAATAAATCGTGTTCTTTTTGGCTGACTCATTTAGAGGAGGTGCTAAAAATTATATTTGTTTTTTGGGCCAACTTCAAATCAAGTAGTATTTATGTTGGATCGCCTTTCATATTTGAACATCACGAATTTGGAGCGCTTAGCCTTGCGACTTGAGGATGTAGTCTCTCAATTGTTACACTCAGGTCTGGTCATAGTCTCAGAGCCTGAGAAATTTGTGTATTACAATAGTTATTTTCTTAGGCGTTGCATTGGCTAGGAATTCATTATGCTCACGGGTTCTTCTTGCATATATAGGTGAAAAATTCAGCGGCTAATTTCTCGGAGGCTCTCCACAGTTGGCGACGCATCAATAAAGGCATTCCAAAATAGTTCACTAGGCAACTTCACCATGAAAGGCCGCGATTTCCAGGTCAAGAGTCCCTTACACCCGCAGGCATCTCAAACACGTTTCCTGTGACGGTGTTGTACCCAAACCAAATTTTTTGCTTCATCAAGGCATTTTGTATTTAAAAGTCTAAATCTTGTTAAAATGTTGTAAAACACAGTTTTGGGCAATATCAAGCATGGAGTTTTTGTCAATAGTTTGTCAGTCAAAGTCAGTTTTATTGAACAGAACCTGAAGCAGAGACTCAGAATAGAGTTTTCACGATGGAGGAGCATCTCACAACGGCATTTTACATTGCACACGGTCATTTCAGTGATCGAGACATAGTTTTCAGTGATCAATTTATGAAGATTTTTCAAAGGAAAACTCAGAAAGTGCAAGTATAGCCCAAGGGCGCCCAGCTTGATGAAGGTCAAGATCTTGTTTAAAATGTTCAAGCATCCAGTCAATCTCTTCAGAATTAGTCTGGCTATCCGTTGAGCTATCCAGCGAAGATTTTCGAGACCTGCAGCTCCGGCAAATAACGACAGAAGTTGAAATTCCTAAATTGCCAGATGTAAGAAACTTGTCTTTTTCAGGCAAAAGCGCACCTCTAGCCTGAGGGCGCCCATCTTGAAGAGGGGGTAAATTTTGGCATTTTCAAAGACGGATACAGTCAGTCTGTTCTCAACTAGTCTGCTTATCCAACGAGATGTCAAACGTAGTCATTCGAGTTTCAGAACTCTGGTGGCAGTCATCCAAAGATCAGCTTAAAATGGAGTTTTCACGTTTCTGAGCTTCTCCGTTTGTTCCCAGTGCAAGTACAGGCTAGGGGCGCTAGTTTAAAGGACCCTCTAGATGGTGAAATTTGTAGACAGAGTCTTCCTAACATCAGTAATACTCTAGCCTAGCTCCGCGATGCACCATTCTGCTTGTCGATCCGACGTTCCAGGTGATCGTGGCAGTGATTCTACCAAGCACGTAATTTCACGGGCGGACCAACAAACGATTTTCAATGTATTTTCACAGACCAGAGGCGCCTAGACTTTAGGCCTGTCAGATGAGCCCGTTCACGTTCGAAGTCTTCACGGCTGTTGAGCATAATCATTTTATCTATCCAACGAGCCTAGCCGTCAGCCTTCGGGATTTGGCAGTCGCTCGTACATGCAAGGTCTTTAGTGTAATACTGTAAAGTGAAGATATCCGGAAAATGGCCAAGTCTGGAGCGGTAATTTTAAATAAAATACGCACTGGAGTTTTTGAGGTCTTAGAAGCAGTTTTCTTGCTTCGTCACCTCCAGAGATTTCTCTTGTGGGCCCTTCCGACTTCTGTTAAAACAGATAGTGCCTGAATCGGGTCATCCCAGCTCCAGATACCAAACGTCAAAGTAGGGTACTTGGACGAAAGGACAACTTTCAATCAACCCAACTAAGAGCCAAAGGCAGACTTTTTTGAGGCCCTTACCCGTTGAGGTGTCATATGTGCGGTCCGTTGGATCGCGGGTTGTCTCAGCCAGTTTGCCGTTGCTTGTCACCCGAGTTACTTCACCACGGCTGACCATTTTAGGCGATGGAAGCGGGAAAATGGCTGTCTGGAACCGTAAAAAGCAATTTAATCAGGTTTCTAAATTTCAAAGGGGTTAAGCGATGTTTTCTGTAGTGTCTCCAGCAGACATTTCTTCCTTGTTCAGTAGGCTTTCCGATGAATTCTTTAGATCAGTCTCAGCATCACCCAGTCATCCGGAAATCAGTGTCGAAGTTGGCCAGTCGTAACAGTGCTGTCAGCTATTAAATAGGGAGTTAATAAAAAGTGAAGTATCTTGAGCAAATGGATGCCTATATGCTCAAAATATGACTTTTCGGAATCGTTGAAGTCTGACGATGAATCTCAGAGCTTCAACAAAATTGTCAACTGAAGTTCAGAATATTTGCAATTTTTGCATAAGATGGCGATTTTCTATTTTTGGCGCTTTTGCATGAATAATAAATATTTTATTATTTATTTTAAATTTGAACTTCCAGTCAGTGACAGTGGAACTGAAAGGCAACCAATCAGAGGACTTCTATTCTGGTTAGGGTTTTGAATTCTTGCAGTTGCTAATCAGTGCGAATTTCTTCTTATTTAACATGGTGCCATCTTCATTATTGTTCACAGAGCTTTCAAGAGAAATTCGATTTTCATTAAGTGAAATTCGTGTTTTTTAAAGCAAGTTCATATCCTCAAAGAGAAATCGAAGTTTATTAATATTCAAAGGCAAATTCGTAATTCTCAAAGGCGAATTTTGTCAAAGGGAATTCATATTTTTAAAGATAAATTCGTGGTTTCTCATAATTTCAAAGGCGCACTTCCTAAGAAATTCGCAAATTCCTCAAATCCAAGGCGTATTCAAGTTTCAATAGAAATTCGCAAAATCTTCAAATATTCAAAGGCGTATTTCAATTCTCAAAGGCGCATTTAAGATTCAAAGGCGTATTTCATATTCAAAGGCGAATCCTCAAATTCAATATAAATTCGTATTTTCTTCAAAGGAAATTCGAATTTCTTCATAAACCAAAGGTGCAAGTTTCAAGAAGATAAATTCGTGGTTTTTCTAAACAAGGCGAATTCTTCCAGTTCAAAGGCAAAATCTACATCAATTTCCAGAGGCGATTTTACTTAACAAATCTTTTTGCAGGATAAAATTCACAATTGTCAGCAATTTCAAGAAATCTTGGGCGATTTTCACAAGAGAAGCATCATAAAAACGTCTTTTTCATCCTTCAATCTCAGATTTCTCTCATAATACAAATTGCATGTTCCTGAAATTGGTGAATTCTACAAGTCTCAGTATCTGGATCATTCTCATATAATTTCCTCGAGTTGAAATTGTGCGTTTGATTTTTCACGAATTTTTAACTTTAGAACGTTCGTTCTTGAGTTACTAATTTTCTCAAGTGAAAAATCTTTGTACAATCGAGTAGAAGTTGAATTTTCGCAAATGCGGCGTTAAAGGTTGTCTTGGGAATCCTTTTACGGATAAAAGCCATATGGAATTTTTAAGCTGAAAATAATTCTTGAGAAGGCAGGCACACTAACTCTGCATATTTGAGGGCTATTTTTGGCTTTCAGAAGTCTTGTGGGCGGGAATATAATTCAAGTTCACGGTCCAGCGAGGCTAATTTTTGAGAATGCTGATTCACTTTCGGCTCGGAATACGGGGGAGGCCAAAGCGAAGTCACTTACTCATGATTTCCATGAGGTTGGTTTAGAGCGGATCTTCACAAAGTGTTGCAGGAAGCGGTGCTAGACCAGGTTAAAGATGGAGAAGTTCAATCGACCGAATATTGAAGCGGTGCGTAGTTTACTAGGGCGGCTTCCATGCACCTATCTCCGTTCAGCATGATGAATCGTGAAAAACTTGCATTGGCATTACAATTCTACTACTGTTGAGATAGTGTAGAGTTAATGAGGCCAGGTCATTCTACGATCCTCAAAGCACGGACATCGAAAGGAGTTTTGGCATTCCTCAACACGAAACGACCTAGTTGTTTCTATGGAGCAGTCTGCGCAGGCATTTGATGCTGATATGGACAAGTGTCAGAAGAAGATGGCGGAAAGATGGTTAAAACAAGCAAAGAACAGATTGCCAAACAATGTGGGTCGCGGTGAATACAAGGATGAGTATGCGATTCTAATCACACTCCTGAATCGTGTCTCAGGTCAAGAACATGCAAATGTTTTCCAGCCTTGGATGTATTACATTATCGGTCGCATCATTTCTGGGCAGGAGCATTATGACTGGGCATCCTTCATCAGTGACATTCTCCACAGGCAGATCACCGGTTTCTTAGTTGCCCGTGAGTTTCACATGTGTTCATATCTCGTGTACTTGATCGCTTATCAGGGTCAGTTCCGAGGATTAAACACCATGGGCATCCTCAGTGTTCAGAAAGTTTATCAATATTATGATCAGCTTGAGTTCACCAAAGTTGAACGTCATTTCAAGCGTGTTCACGAGGCTTTTCTGACTTATACAGTGAGAAACTTGGACCGGGAATTGCATGTTCGTATCTCGGCAGTTGCTAGGGCAGCGATGGATGGGTGGGCAGATTGGTTTATTCAGTTCCCAACATACACCTACATCCGAGTATATGGCTTCACAGGAAATCTAGCTATGCTTCCACGTTATCCTTCGGATAAGACAATCTTTCAGGAGTTCCTTAGACAGATGCATGATGTTCATCGTCTTCTACGCCGCAGGCACAGACCATCACTTAGCTTTCCTTTTCAATTTGGAATGTATTGGTGCAAGTCGGCAATTGATAGTAAGATGAGGGCAAGAGCTTTGAGAAATATCATCTTAAGTATCTTGTATTGAAGCGATGCCTATGACCTTCGGGTCATTATCTATTCATAGCTACAGGCATATCGAGCCTTCTATGGAGGATTCTTTGGGCAAATTAGCGAGATGACTTTGAGGATTACGTGAAGCTGGCGGTCTGACGCTTCTCTCTCTCACAAATTTCTGTTTTCTTGTCGAGGATGTGGGAGGTTTATCGGATGATGAGGGAGAAGTTCTTCCTCGGTGAGTTTTGACCGAGTTGATACACCAGCGGGTTACCCACGGCCGATAGATTGAATGCAGCCAAGGTATGCAGCGAGTCAAAGAGAGGTGTCAAGTAGAGTTATTGAGCGGTATACTTTTACCTCCGATAGCAGAAGACAAGGAGGGTAAGTGTTCCCCAAAGCGCGGTGGTGGTGAATCGCCGTTACCTTCCTCAGAGTGAAACCCTAACAAAAGAAGAGGAGTAATCACTCCCAAGAAAGTACAAGTGCCAAACAATTCCAAGGGCAAGGCGGCACCCAGCTACATTCCCACACATGGGCACGGCCAGGACATCTATGCGCTGGGTTCGGATTCGGTGAGTTCGAGCCGCCCGATGCACGAGGGTTCCGGCCTCAAGCTCCTACACCAGTTTCAGAGCCTTCACCAGTCCCAATTCACATTGAATTGGATTTAGACTCTCCACCTCGCAGTGGGTCTTCTACACATTCACTCTCATCAGTACCTCTTGTCGCTAGTGCAGACCCTTCTAGTAGCATTAGCCGAGACCAATCTTGGATCAAAAGCTCATTAGGAAGGAAGAGGAGGCAGCCATCTTATCGCTTAATCATTGATTTTGGCTTGACATTTGCGAGTCGCGCCCGGACAAAGTCAGAACATGGTTCAAGTAGAGAAACCGACATGGAAGTTGTCGTTGAGGCTGCCCGTACCTCCCGCACGGGAAGAACTTGGCTGAATTAGAATCTCAGGATTTTGAAGTTATCACAGTCAACCTTGGTCGCAGCACACGCCAGACTCAGGTTGATCTCCTACAAGTTGCTACGGACAGTGCCAGGGATAGAATACTAAAGGACGGAGAGGATAAGGCAGCCCTCAAGGCTGAAATCAGACAGCTTCGTTAGTATATTTCTAGCCTTGTGCATAGACCTGATGCCATTAACACACTCCCGCCGATGCTTGAGCCTCCAACAGAGCAAAGTCAACTCAATCACTTAGTTGCATATGGCAAGCGTTTGGAGGAATGGGAGGAGGAGTTCGTTGCTAGAGGCCGTACTATGCTTACAGAGTTATATCAATTGCGGTACAATGCACGAGAGCTCCGTCTTCGTCTTCAGGATGAGGAAAGAGATATGGCAATTAATAAACCCCGGGACGAGATTATGATTGCTCACCTGAGTGTGGCTTATGATACAGTCATGGATGCAGAGGACAGAGAGGCTATCTACTCTTGGAAGACACAATTGGTTTTCAGGGTAAAGATAGAGGACAGTTTAGCATTAGAGTTGGCTGAGAGTAGAGAGCACGTCACTAGTGCACTCCGGTGCCGTTATCAGATTGAGGGTGGTGCCTACGTTGAGCTTACCGATGTTCAGTCAGAGCTCCAGGCACTCATTCATACCATTTTCAGTGGGGAGACCGTTGGCTGTAAGATTACTCAGCTTACAGTCATGTCAGCATTGTTCGATGAGGCAACGAGGAGTAGGGGCGAACTTCAGTCTCAGATCACAGCTGGTGAGGATATGCTACATCGACATAGCATTCTCCGACAGAGTCTCATAGCTCCAGATAGTGATACAGTCAACAATCTCGTTGAGGGATTGATTGCTCGAGATCACGACCAGTAAACTTCAGTTCCCACCTCTCAAGATAGACATTACACACACGAGTTGAACTTGGTGTTACCCTTTCAAGTTAACTTGATGTTGTCATCACATGCATACCTATTCTGAGATTTGCTTTATTTACTTGGAGTTTCTTTTTAGGGTTTTTCGTTAACTGATGGTAGTCTTCCAGTTAACTTGCTTTCAATAAGGACGTGCATGCTCGCACAATTGTCCATTTTTAGATTAGATGTTTCGGTTAACTGATGGTAGCTTTCCAGTTAACTGTATAGTTTCTTTCATTAGGGTTTGGCAGCAAAACTTGCATGCATTGCAAGAACTGTAGATGACTCAAGGTGATTTTAGGGTTCCCTACACCTTGATGTATATAAATAAGAGCTTTTGCTCATTTGTAAATAACTTTTGCTTGAGAGAGAAATATATGCTGCGCCTACCTTGCCCTCAATATTACTCTTTTGGTATTTGTTCATGTGTCTTCACTATTGCAATTAATTGTTATGCCACATAGGGTTTCAAGAGATTGTAGTGGTGAATTCTTTCCTTAGTTTAGATAAATCTGTTTGAACATCTTTATCATTGAGATCAATTGTTATGCCACATAGGGTTTCAAGAGATTGAGGTGATAAATCTGTTTTGTGTCTATTTACCATTGTGATCAATCGTTATGCCACATAGGGTTTCGAGAAATTACAGTGATAAATCTGTTTTGTGAATCTTTATCAATATAATCAAAGGTTATGCCACATAGGGTTTCGTGAGATTGTGATGATAAAGGCTGTTTTGTGAAGACTTTGCTATTTCAATCAAGTGTTATGCCACACAGGGTTCCATAAGATCGTCTTGGTAAATTCTTAAATCTGTTTTGTGCCCAATAAGCTTGTTTAGATTGAGATGATAGTTGCACCACCTTGCCCTCAAGTAGAGAATCTAAACTCGTTTATCGTTAGATAGTCAAACCTTGCTCCGTTTCCTCTTGCTCTGTTTTCCTGAGGAGATTGGATAGATTAAATTTAAGTTGTAGTTAGTAGATCTGCAAAACCAGAGAAAACTCAGCTGCAACTTATAGGTTCTTTCAAGAAAGCCTTGTGCCTCTGCAGCTGAAACAAAAAGACAGGACATAGTTTAGCTTATTTTCCTTTGCAAGTATTTTTGTCAAAGCACAACGAGGGAGCTTCCCCTCCTAATTTGAAGAGCACTCATTGCGTAGTGTACACAGGCTGTTCATAACAACTTTTACTCCAGAGGTGTTAGTTGTTACGCCAACAGACGGCACCGAACCAGTGAACAGGGCTCCTGAAGGCACATCCTTGGAAGCATCTGCAATCAAGACAATTCGCACCCCTTTGGAGTGATTATAACTGCGGGCGCCATCATTGCATCAAACACAACATCATTCACGATCACAACATCCTTGCGCTGAAGTTGCAACCTTGATCCCTCGGCATTAGGATCCGAATCTTATCTGCAGTGTGCGTCAACTCTTATCTTGGTTGGATCATATGCAAACCATTGGCATTCTGTATGATGCAAAGGTCGGTTATCATCATTACTCTATTGATTACATTTCCAGGACTGTGCTTTACTAGAAATCTGGAACGAGTTTATGAAAGACATTATTCCATGTTGATGTTATCATGCAGCGTCGGGTGTCTATTCCAGCTGATCTCCTTTACAATGTTGAATAAATTAAATAATAGTCATTGGCTATTTAATTTATAGAGATAGTGATTTATTATGAAGAGGCACGTATCTTGTATTAAATGATAATTAATAATGGAGGCTCGAATTCATGAAGAGGCACGATCTTGATGAGGCCGACATCATGCATATTGGACGCAATTTTTGAAGTGACACATTCCTTTATTGTGGACGCGATTTAATGAAGGGATGCATTCTTCTATGAAGGCCGACATGATGCTTTGAAGGGTCACGTCCTCCACTCCATCTTGTATATATGATCGATGGTGTTTCATTGTTTGACATTCATTCATATCCATTCATTGTTCATTACAAGTTCGAGTTTCATAAATGCGAGTTTGTCTCAAGTGCAGATCAATATCTTTGTTGAAAGTTGAGATTATTATCAACAGATTGCATCACCCTGTTACTGTATTTGCATCAGATTGTGGTGCTTCTTATTGGCCTTCTTATCGGCCCTTTGTAAAGGAGATATTTCTTGCGACATTCAATATATAAGTGATATATTGTTGTTGGGTTTTTCTCCCTCAAGTGGAGGGTTTTCCCAGGGTATCTGTTGTGTCATTGTGTTGATTTTTGAATTAATTTATGTGCTTTACATCTGATCATAAAACTAACATTCCAAACTCAGTATATTATCACTCTGTGAACTTGTTTACAATTGGGCGCAATCTATTTTACAGTTTCTATTCGATCATGCTTATGCTGACAAATATAACTCAAGTAGACTTGATTCGGAGATTGTGATTACTCTGTGTTTAGCATAGATTAGTTCTTGTCTCAGTCTATGCACAGTTTGTTACAAACAATCTTTATTTTTGAACTCAATTTGTGTCGAGCATATTACACTAGGATTGTATTATGCCTATTTGCTATGTTTCTAAAAACCCCTCTCCTTGTGCCTGCTGCATAAGGGGCCTAGGTGTTACCCTACTAGCTGACCTAGCACGACTGTGTGTTGGAATGTGAATATTACTCTCCTCTGCATTATTTCCATCATTTCCATTAGCCCCGTAGTGCCCATTTGTACCATTATTTCCATTGTTACCATTGTTGCCATTATCGACCTCATTGTTTCTACTATTCACAAGCTGATTAAGGAGCTGAAACACCTGTTGTTGGCTTCTATCCAGGTCATTAAGAATATGATAAGTGCTACCCTCAGGTATATCAGGCCTATCTCCCATATCATGTCTCTCTCCCATAATTTCCTCTTCAGATGAAGAATCTGAAGCAAACGGATCAAAACCAACTTCTCTAGCCCTTCTTCTGTAAGTGATGTAAGCTTGATCGTCCGGATTCATAACATTGCATGCAGCTGAAAGCTTCTGATTTTTCACAGGCTAGTAGGAAGCTAGCTCTAATACCACTGTAAAGTCCCTGCCCTGTGGGTTATGATTTTTGCATTTGTTTTGGACTTGATAGACTATGTTTAATCAAATAAATGTATTCTAATGCATACGGTTGCAAACATCCAATAAATTGCATTAATGAAGTAAGACTTCATTAGAAGCAACAGAACTTCTTTGCATTTCAAATTAGTGAAGCATTACATCATTTCATCAAAAGACCATGATTGCTATAGGACTAACAACACAACTTCAATCCTCACAGACTCTTAATTCAAACACAAGCTTTCTACAGTGATAACTAAAAACAAATACATCTGCCTGGAGTACATTTCTGAATATTATAGTTTATCATACCTATCAGAAAATCACATATTTAATCATACGCTAAACTCAGCTACTACAAATCGAGCTATTGATAGTAACAAGCATTCATCATATGAGCAGACCTAGAATACATTTAAATGCACTCACAAGACACCCCACTCACAGGAAATGACGCCAAGCAAGACTAAGAGTGGATCCAACCTGGAACATTGCGCCAAACTAAGAGATGATCTACAGCCAAATGAAGTCGACCTCTGACTAGTGTATGAAATGACGCCTTCAGGAATAATCGAGCTGCAGGAACGGCTAATATCACTTCCTCAGAGATGATCGATTCACACAAATGAAGGTGCGCCCAATCCAATCTGCTTCACACGCCTTGTCAATGCCTCCAGATGATAACTGCAAATTGAGATAAAGCTACTTGCAGAGTCATTTTTCTCCCAAGAATGCGCATCCCTCTATATTCCGCCCAAAAACTATAACCCGTGCCTTTTACAAGCTCTTGTGTATTGTGAGAACTGCGCCCAAGGTTACAAAATAACAAACGCCTTCCAAGAGTGTATAGAGGACTCCAAACTCGACTTACTAAAGCAACAATGGTTCAGTGAACAGCTATCACGAAATTCATTAATGAAGTTTTGTCTCCCATTTCCAATCTTCTCCCGAACTCAGTATTGTAAATGAAGGATTCTTTCGAATGTGTTAACCATTAAAATTGTATTGAAGCATTGGTAGGAAATATGGCTAACTCCCTCGACATATTCAGCTAGGGTTGACGGTTTCACAACCGAAACTGAAAGAGTAGGGTTTCCAAACCCTCAACACGAAAACCTCCAAAGCTCCCCAAAGTTGTTGTGAGAAAATAAAATCCAAAATGTGAGAAATGAACCTTTTTCCGCTTTTTATATTTCCCACTTAATTTCCCCCTCACAAATAAAGTGACTTTATAAAGTTCATTTAAATATTTCACTTAGGTCACTTTTAAAACATTATTTTATTAATTACTCAATGTCACCTTATAAAATTAACTTGATGCTAGGCAATATTAAATAATTAAGTAAAGCATTCCCTTAACTTCACTTTTAGCCTTCGGGAATTAAAAAGGCTAAGTGATCACCCTGAGTGGCTACTGAGAAGGAGACATTACAGAAAGGACAGAGTTATTGTTGCATATCAGTAAAAGAGTGGACCCTTAGCTTTTAATCTAGGGTAACCGAATGAAATTTTGTTAATATTTGTGTAAGTCTTGTGTGAATTCTCAATTCAACTTTAATGTTATGTAATATGGTTCCATAATACATGTGATGAATGCCTTATATGAATAACTGAAATTTCTATTCCCATTTCAGCTCTAATGCTATGTAATATGATTCTATAATATATACGATTAATGCCTTATACGAATAATTGAAATTTTCTATATTGTTTAACTCTACCTATATTTAAATTGTCCTCCCATGAAAAAAGGCCTCCCATCCTAGCAATCCTGGAAACACATCCCACCATCTCAATCCTAGAAACTCCATGGAACATAGCTTATATCATAAGTTACCAGTGAATGAAATCCATGCTTCTAATTTGCCACTTTTTCTCTAGAATATCATTAAGATATAATAATCTTGCTAGAAGAAAATTTCATGCTTTTACCATTTGGCATTCTATACACTTTGCCACCTACATAGCTATATCCTTTTTTATACCTACCCAAGAATACATTAATTTCAATGTGTTCATCTTCTTTACACCTAGATGGCTTGAATATGGAGCACTATGTACTTCATTTATTACTATTGTCTATTTGCTTTTTGTAGGTTAAATTTTCCATTGATATCTTAATAAACCATCTTTATCAAAAGAATAAACCATCTCTTGCACCTTGTTTGTAGAGGAGGATGCCACCTAGACTATCCTGTAGCCACCTGCAAACCTGACAAGCTACTCAAAACAACCTACTTTGACAGCCTTCACTAGAGATTTCAAATGAGGAACCTCATAGGAGACCAATTCAAGAGGAGAATGAGATTGGCGGGGGACCGTAGGTTTTGGAAGTTTTACACCAATTGCTAGATTGATTTTCTATTAGACAAGATGCATCTCATGCAACCAATTCTCAACCTTCCAAAAAGGTGGCCACACATACAATGGAGTGAGAGCATTCCATGAGTTCACTTAGAAAGAAAGCTATGCACAAGGAGTAGCCTTGCCATGAGCAGTTGTAAAAAGAGAGAGATGCACTCAAAGAGTGTAGAGACGCAAGAAACGACCTAAGGAATCTTCTAAGGCCACACCCACCTCATTTTGAGGATTCCACTACGTGCATAAAGGCCAAGACATGGTTGCTTTTTCTTCCTAGGTGCTTTGATATGCATCTATATAGGAGGAACTTAAAGGCATGTTTTTCTATCCTATTCTTATGTGGTTTTACATATACCTAATGGCAACTAGAGGAACGAAACCCCATGTTGATATTGAGACAATGAGTTGGGAGCTCATTATAGAGTGCTTTAGAACTCAATATCTATCTAAGCATTTTCGGCAATGACTTTCATGATCTTTAGCAAGGTTCCATGATGGTTTCTTCGTATGAGAACAGTTTCTTTGAGTTGTGTCAAGGTTCCATGATGGTTTCTTCGTATGAGAACAGTTTCTTTGAGTTGTGTTATGTTAATTTCATTATGGTAAAGAAGCTTCTCATCAACCACTTTGTGAGAAGATTGATTTCAACCTTGCAAGTGCCTATACATTTGATAGGTCCACACACTTTGGATGTTGTGGTGGAAAAAGCCAATATTCAAGAGGAGCGTAGACCTAGAGATCAAGGGTTGAGATGCAGTCCTTGTTTAAGCACACGAGTTCAGCTTGTTGCTAGTTTGTAAGGATCACAAGGAGATTTTAGGTCTTCATCTTTACCTCCTATGACTCCATGACAATCACAATAGCAGCAACAAGCACTAATCCCAAAGCCGTAATAGGCATTGTCTTGCACCCAAACAAAACAAAATTTGCTTCATTGAGGCAATTTGATTAAAATGGTCTAAACCTCATAAAAGTGTTGTCAAAACTTAGTTTTTGGTCAAATCAAGCATGGGCTTTTTGTAGGTTAAATGTCTAGAAGATACTGGTAAATTTTGAAAATTTTGAAAATTAGGGTTTCCAGACCCCTATTTTTTGGGAAAACCCTAAAAATAGAATCTTGTCAAAATTGGCTGAAATTAATTTTGATTGGCTTATTGCACATCACGATCACATTGGTGAAGTCAGAATCAAGAAAAAGTCATTTTAAGTCTGGTGGGTAGTTTTCACTTTTTCAAAAGAAAAGTTAGGACCTCCGAGATCATCAATGGCAGTTGGCCAGTACCAGGTGTTGAAATCTATGCCTGAAATTCATCATAAAGGTTTCTGCGGTGAAAGATACTGAAAAAGATGCTTTGCAACAGAGGGGATTTTCGAATGGCAAAAACTACAAAAATATTTTAAGTTTGAAAACACTACGCCTTGCTACGTGGGAGACGCTTGCGCAATCAACATGCAAGTCAACTTTGCAATGTCCATACACGTAAGAATGGTGAAATACAGTCACGTACTCGCATCAGTGGCAGCAATGCTACTACGCAATCAACCTAGCAAGCATCAAAGTGTTCACGAAGTGCGAAATGGTGAAAATCATCAGTTCCAAAGCAAATATGCGCCCCTGTAGGCCAGGGGCGCCCTTCAATTTGAAGGCTCAGATTTAGTTATTAATGGTTGTAAATACAATCATCTTCTTCAGAATTTTGCTAGCTTTCTAGTGAGTCATCAAGCGAATCCATCCAATTTGTGAAACTCCGGCAATCGACGGCGGAAGCGGGAGAAACGAGAAATTTACGCACGATGGACCGAAGTCAAAATACAGTTTTTGCACCCCATTGTTAGATGTTAGAATTTGCAATACCCGTTTTCGAGGGATCTCTTCAGATTCAGCCCAGCTCCGCGATTAATCCGTTCGCAAGTTCGTAAGACATACTAAGTGACCGTGGTAGTTGTTCCAACGAGCACGTAAAACGGAGGGAAAATAAAAGTGAAAATATCAAATTGTACCTCTACAGGCCAAGGGCACCTCGTCTTTCGGCCAGCTAGATGAGATTTTCGGTAGCTGTCATCTTCACGAGATCTGTGGAGAATCCTCCTAGCTATTCAATGAATCCAACCGTCAGCCCTCGGGATCCGTCAAACGCCCGTAGATGAAGAATCAGCGAGAAACGCTGAAGGTTAAAGACTAGCAGAAAAATGGCTGTTGAAAAATGCACCTTCCTTGAGAAAGGCGCCCTTCTACTAGAGGTCTTAGAAGCAGTTTTCTCGCTTCGTCGCTTCTACGAACATCTCTTCCAAGTTGTTCCATCTTCACGATGAGATCATCGGCACGTGCATTGGAGCAATCCAGCTCTTGGCAGCGAGGGTCAAAGTGGAGCATTCGGTTGAAAGTTACAACTTGCAAAATCATTCTCAAAAGCTCAATTGCGCCCCTAGGCCCTTGCATTTGAGGACCTTAATCCAACTTCCAGACGTTGCACATACAGTCATTCTTTGCGGAATTTTTCTAGCTACGCAATGGATCCAGCATCCAGTCGACAAGAGTCATCATTCACCGGCAACAGCAGATTGAAGCACGGATAGGCAAATCCAGAAAACAGTTGTCTGGTGTCATATGCACCCTTTTGAAAATAGGCGCCCTTGTTTTTGAGGCATCAGACGAAGTTTTTAGCTCTCGTAGCTCCCAGCAACATCTCGTCAGATTTGTTCCAGCTACGCGACGAATGTGTCAACTCAACTCCATGATCAATAGGGCATCCGGAATTTAGGGTCCAATAGAGGCTACGATGACGTTTTTAAGAGCTAAAAAGTAGGAGCTTAGCAAAAACGCTTCAACTTTCGGTAAAGGCACCCAAAAAGTAAAAATTTGACTTTTAAAATTGAAGTAAACATGTTCTAGCCGCCC
>VDFB02350293.1:0-23136 GCA_007258455.2 Sequoia sempervirens
TAATACATGATTTTTGCAACAAAGAGATTTGTAAAGGTTGCATAACTATATTACTGACAATACATATCCAACAAGTGCATCCACATTTGCACTAGGAGGTCCTCCTTTTTTTCACCCTTAAGTTTGATCTGTAATCTAGGACCTAACTCCTTTCCCCTGAATAGGAACATGTGGCAAATGAGTGAGTACCACCAAAATTGTACTCCTAGCTCTCCCCTCTTAATACTTACCAATCCTTTATGGATGACATTTGATAAATATGATGCATAATCAAACTCATCATTTACCATGAGATTTTGAATATTCGTTGCCACGAACATAAGTGCAATGGGGATCTTTTCCAATGGTGCAAACCCTAAGACTTGACACCATGAGTGATATGTTTTTGAGAAATATCCTTCAAAACTGTCCACTTGAAAAGGGTCTTGCTCAATAGGATATATTCTTATAGTCTTACAGTGGGGATCCTTAACCCTGAATCTTGGCAAGAGTATGGATTTGTAGGTGCTTCTATTTTTCTCATATTTCTTCTTGAAATCTGCAAAGTCAATGGGTTTGTTTGCAATAGGGTTAAGTTGAATTTTTTTTGTAACTGATTCTTTGTCCAACATGACCATAACTCCACCCATTTTAAGGTCCTTATGACCCTAACTGATTCGTCATAATTTGATGTCATGGCCTTTAACATATCAACATCTAGAAAAACATTTGGGACTACCAATTCCCTTAGGTTGAGCCTTCATACATTGCATGTGGGGACCAGGACATTCCTTTTTCTATACCAATATTTGAATAACTCCCATCCTCATAAGGGTAAATCCACATCTTTAACCCCATGAAACCTATCAATGAAGCCCTTATCTTCCCCAGGGCCTTGCACCTTGACCTTTTTTGTTGTTGAACTAGGCAATTGAGCTAATATATCTTCATCGAAGGCTCGACTTGTGGTTGAGGTAGATGATTGTGATCATTGGTGGTGAAATTTTGCTAAATTTTTTCAGAAAACTAGATTTTTCTATAATGTTTCAGGGTTTTTGGCACAACTAGATGTTGGATGTTGTGGATATGGTTGCTGATATGTGGTTGTCATTGATGTCAACACTATTAGCATTTGGTGCATTGAAGACTGTATATGTCAAGGATATTGAGAAAATTGTAAAATAAGGTATTTTTTGTTCCCAGTGGAACTGTGCAGGTCAAGAAGGTGTTGTGTTATGTACATTGAAGATTAGCTAATGTGATTAAAGGGTTTATTGTTGAATGTTTCTAGATCATCTACCGGAAGTTTCAGAGGTCCGCGTGAAGTTTTGAGTATGATGTGGTCTAACAGTGTGTTGATGGTCTCTGTCAGTGTTCCTGAATGAAGTTTGTGTAATTCTTGTTTTCTTAGTTGTTGTGGATGCTTCTATGTTGTTTCTTGGTGTTATGTGGTGTCTCTAGATCAGTATCTATCTTTGTGGTATGTCCACATTATTCGAAAGAGTTCGTGGTTGAAGATCTTTGTGTGCATGTTCGGTTTTTCTTGTTCCTGGCTGACATGTCGTTGGTAGCATGTTGTGGATCTTCAAGGTGTAATTAATTAAAGTATTCTTGTGTTGGAGATATTAATTTGGGTCTCCACTATGTTGTGGCTTACCTTGGTGGATACACATTAAAAGTTTATTTGTAAATTTGGGTCAACATTACAAATATATATTTTTTCTTTGGCCGACGAAGAGGTGATGGAATTTCATGTAGCGGATATATAAGGGCAATTAGTTCATTGTTGGTGATGATGCTTTGTGTGCTCCTATGTGTGTATGTGTGAATATCATTTGATTGCTGAGCAGAGTGTGAAGAAGAATGTGCGAAGTGTGAAAAAGTGTTGAGTGAAGAAGCTATTTTCTCAGTTCACAAATCTTGGATGGTTTTAATCCAAACCCTATTGTTGGACAGTGAGTCCTCTTTTGTAATTGAGTAGTGAGCTCTAGGCAGTGTGCCTGAATGCATGTGCATTCCCCTTATTGTTTCTTTTATACTTCTAGCAGAGTATAATCTTGTGGACTAACATCCACCGTGGTTTTTCCCCAACAGGGTTTCCACACAAAAAAATCTTTGTGTTCTTTGTCTCTCTGATGTGTTGATTGTTTATGGTTAATTGCTTATTCATCAGATCTGAGATTAAGTTAATATTTAAGAGAAGAGTTTTAGTTTATGTCATAATTGATTCACCCCCCCTCTCAGTTGTGTGTCCTTGTTGTGCCAACACTGGAAACTCACCTAAGGTAAATATAGGTAGTTCAATTGCAAGCAATAAAATCATAATTTATAATACACGCCAAAGTGAAAATTAGACATGCAAGCAAGCAATTACCAATAATTTGATGGAAATTAAGCAAGAAAATAACAAAGGAACACTTACTGGGTTATGTTTGCAAAAATCCCTAATTTTGGATGAAAACAGCTCGTGAATTTTCCAAACTTGGCCTCCTATTGTTTTGGATGCTTTTGTGATTTACAATTATTTGTTAAAACTAGTTTTTTATGGAAAAAACCATTCAATTTCAAGCTTGGGGTGTCTTGTTTGCCATTAATTTTTAGCTCATGTGAGTCAGACTGCATATATCTACCCATTTTGCTTCTTTGAATTTGGGTCGTTGATCTTTAGTCGATCAATTTGATCTAATGATGTAGATGGAGTCAAGCCAATTTGAAAATATTAACTAGCTTTGAAAAAAGTACAGACCAATCGAATTTGTCCATGTGGATGCACACTTACAAGTCATCAAGGGCTTCGTCATCAATGAACATGTCAGCAAAGTACACGTGGCGGTTTCCTATGATTTTGGTCATGCATTAGAGCAGTAAATCGAGGCCTACAAAATGGTAGAAGGTCGTTCAAATCTTGCCATGTGTCATTACTTGCTTGCTCTTTATCCTTCCCTTTGTGTCGCAATAGGGGAGAGGGCCCAATAGTCGTGCGGGGTCCAATAGTCGTGCACCCAATCGTGAATATAATACCCAATAGTCGTTTATATAATGTCCAATAGTTGTGATTTGACTACCCATAATTAAACAAAATGTATGCTTTTGATCTAAAAAGCAACCAATCATGTGATACCACATCAGCGCTCAACTACTCATGATGTAATGCACGAGAATTGGTCTCACTATTTTAGGGGCCTTTTTGGACACCTTGACAAAAACGCATGCTGATGTGGCATCATATTTGATGATGTGGCCCTGAAACCTTAGTTATAAGCAGAGAACTTGCCAAGTAAGCTGCTGTAAAAAATTGGGAGTGATTTGAAATTTCGACGTAGGATAATTAGAAGCGCGAAGTTAGGGTGCACGACTACTGGGCCCTCTCCCCTACTTAAGAATTTCTTCATTCAAGCTTTACTTTATAATTAAATGGCTCAGATTTAGTCATCTGAATCTTAGTCAATTGAACATGTCAGATCCTCTCCATGTGTCACTCTCTTACCCTTCTGCAGTCTAGTCGTGGGTCCACCCAAAGGGCCTAGCAAAATGAAAGAAAGCTTAAGATCCTGTCAAATCATCTTCGATGGGACCACCTCATAGGGTTCACTTAAAAGCTCGAAAAGGGTCTACTAGGTGGCAACCTCCCATTGTTTCGTGGCTTTATTTTAATGAATAAAATATAGCCAACAGATTAGTAGAACCAATAGAACGTGAACACCTGGTGACATAGGACTTAATCGACAGATAACTTAAAGCCTTTTAGAGCATGTGCACAAATTTACGACTTAGAAAGGGGTTGTATCTAGGTCTATGAATAGATATGACATAAATTTGAACCATAGACTTAGGATTTTAGGTTTTAAGACTTAGGGAAAAAATATTTCAGGATGAAATATTTCAACAAAAAAGTGTGACCGGATGAATATTTAAAGGCCACGGACAACTGGGAAAGCCAAAAACAAGGGGTTGGTGAATGAATAACTTTCAAAGGCTTAAGTTATAACTAATGCAACCGACAACTGACTAGAATAGGTTAACAAGCGATTAAAAGAAAAGCTAGGTCACATGAACTATTAGGTTTTAAGAAAGGTTGTAGACCTTAGGAGAACCCTCAAATACAAGATTTTAATGAACCCTAGTTGATAATTGATGATTAGAACACTCAAAAATTTCAAACAAGGAAATGGAACGACAAAAATTTGACAAATCCTATTAAAATGTTTCCATTAAAGATCCAAAATGAATTATTGGTTTCCTTCAAAGCCACTATAAATGATCAATAAATTCATGCTTATCTATTACATCATGATACATATTATTTCTTATTAGATAATTCTATTACGCCATCCAAGGCTATCTTATTCTATTATTCTATTATTACTATGTTCTTACATTAATACATATTTTGAGTTACACATGGGAGGCATCATGAGCCCTCTCCTCCCACCTTATATTTAGGCTAACATTGGCATATCTTTCACATGGGGGCATAATGCATCCCCTTTTATATTTGCATTATTATCAACATATCTTTCTCTATGAGGGACATTAACCTTGATTAATTTACATACAATGGTACTTTATTATATCATCCCTGCCTATATGGGACCTTTTATTTTATATAAGTTTTCATGCTCACACCTTACATTATTATGCTCCCTTGAGACATTTTGATTATATTTGTAGGTATTGCATTAAGCACACTCCTTCCTAATGGTGGGATCTTATAGTTTTGATTCTATATCGCTAGAGACTTATTGCATTATTGACCTTTGTGTTGCTCATGCTCCTAGATGCCACGTAGAGGGAACATGCCTATATTAGCGCCTTTTATACTTATATGGGTGTTCTTGGATATTGAGGGCCACATCACCATTTCACATCCCATATTAGGGGTAACTTTATTATTTAATGATACCATCTCCAACTCATGTACTTAAATTATTTGCATTCTTTATAGTCATTACTATTTGCTTACATTGCTATATGATTTGATGCATATATACATACACAATTACATACTTACATACTTTGGATACATTTAATTTTCATGTCTTTTTTTTCTCTTTGGATAATTTTTGTATCCCATGGATGCAACCAATTGTCAATTGGGGCATGTCGTATCTTATCACCAATGTTTCAATTTTTGGATATGTGCATAATTACAAGTGCTCACAGAGACTCATCTTAAGGAGAATACATACACAAAGGTGAACACACATGATCATATCCTTGCAAAGTTAATTACTTTATATGAACCCCATGACCATATCCTTTGAGTGTATGCATATTTACTTTAAGCGCATGCTTGTGAGTGCTACATACTTTGTAAAACATGATCATTTTAGGATTCACATGCACCTCAAAGTGGAGGCAAATTGTAATGGTGAAATTTGTATGTCCATGCCATTTTCCATTTAGTTTTATGCCTATTTTGAGGAAAGTACTTTGATACATAAATATGTTGATAAATGGTATAATATTATGCAAAGTTAGATCTTTTTTCATATGTTATACACCTACCATTTATATATATTATTGTGCACTTGCCACTTATCCCCATTCCCATGTTCACACACCCATATATATTCACCTTATTGACTTGTTTATAACTCCACCTATTGTTATGTAGGTGTCATCCATTGAGATCTAACCCCTTTGCTATCTTAGGATAACTTTTTAGTCACAAAACATCTCGACCAAAATTAAATTTTTTAAATTCAAATATGATCAACTTCCCACCTTTACCCTTCTTGCTTAACGCTGACTAAACACAAGTTTGCGTGATATGTTGTTATGTCCTTCTATTTAAAGGAATTCAATACATTCATTCTAATAATGAGATATCATCAATGAATCAAAGAACCAATTCACATCCACACACTTTAGTTGGCACTCTAAAATGAATCTAGCTTAACGCAATCATTCTAGAAGCATTTGCACAATTGAAGATTGTTGTTTTTGATCATTTTGTAATTTCTCTAGATTGATTTAGGTGAAAGCTTCCCTGTTACACAATAAAGCTCCTTTAAGGTATTTAAAGTATTTTAAAATACCATCAAGTACCCAAATATTTCAAACAACTCAAAGAGGAAATCAAGGCACACCTAGCGAAGTTGATAAAAGAAGTCTGTAGATTACACAAAACAAGTTCGTGGGTGCATGACAAGTTCATAGTTGTAGGAAAAGTTAGCAATTATAGATTTGTACTTGATAGGCGTATTTGTCCCTATATAGTCAAAATAAAATATTTTAATTCTAAAACAATTATTAATCCATCATCCATTATTTCTTATTCCAATACATACTAGATTCAAATCTTCATTAGCATTCATTCTTTAATTATAATTATAGATCTACATACATTTATTTATATTTATATTTCCATTTGAAATTATTACAAATTATCAAAATATAAATACCAACTTTTACTCTGCTTCTCCCTTATAAACAAGGGTTAGAGAATTGTGCTTTCCATTGGTTCAGAATTAATTCAACGTCTCCTTGTTGGGTGAAACTTATATGCCTAGATATAAGTGTTAAAGGGTTACTCTTGCTGGTGGAGTTTATAGCCACATTAACATAATATACATTGTTCTGTGTTGGTTGAGTATAGATCCTTATTTATCACTTCCACTTTGTATTAAAATATGTCTTTGCTCTTAGTTGCTTCTACTTCAACAGATTGGGAAATTTAATTTCGTTCAGAAGAATTTAATCAAGTTATGCAGTGTCTATATTTATTACACGTTTGAGAATTATACATGAACATGTGCGTCAATTTTGACACGTCCCTTGGTAGCCTGTTGATCTATGGAATTTAGTTTTTGAACCTGCAAGAACAAAAGAGTGAAAAAGATATTAAATACCATTAGCCATTGCTTGATCTATGGATTAGTGTAGGTTATTATTGCAGTCGTTTAATATACATTTGTTATGCTGCATTGGCCAATCACATTCTACAATTTAAATATATTCTTGTGTTCTATAGTTTGAATTTAAGAACTTATTTTTTATATTTAAAAATTAGTATTTGTCTCTTTTTTTATTGGTTGGAGTAGCTCTATAATTCTTTTTTCTTTTAAGTAAATTAGAAAAATAGGATGACAGAGATAAATTTGGGCAGATATTTTGGCATTAAATGCAAATTGTGAGAACTTTGCTGGCATAGTTAATGCGTTAACTAAATTTCAGTGGTGTAAATGAGTTGTTTGCCTACCCTAGCAATCATGGTTTGCTAGTGCAAGAATTCAACAATACAAAATCTTAGCTAAGGCAAATATTTTTATGTGCTTTTTGCTTTATGTCTCTTTTATGTCTTTGAATTAACTTGCAGATGAAATGAACTTTGGCGGATAATGATTTCTTTCAAGTTTCAAATTCCTTTCCAAACTTAACTTATAGCCATCTTAACCTTACCCACTTCTTGCTTTGAACTACCATGCTCCACACTCACTCGCAGGAACTCGACTCACTAGAATACTCTTGCATCGATTCAATTCAAATTTGCAAAAGACTCATCCTCAGCTATAGCATAATAGTCACATTAATATGACAGTTAACTACCTTACCTCGCAGTAGAATTTGTGCATACTTAACCCAATGAAATTTTTGCTATCAACACTACAACTTATCCAGCATACAAAACTTTAATAAACTTCAATAATTTTGTTTTAGTTATTAAAACTTTCCTCACTCCCACTTTTTTTATCCACTTTCTTTTCTCAGCCAACATGCTTGAAACAAACTTTTCGTCTGCTTTTATTCAACGATGTTGTCTTGATTTGTTTGACCACTTAAGCTCTTAATCATTGTATTCTTATTTTTTCTGAATTTCATGGGAGGGCTACAAAACATTTCTATACCGTTGTGTAAATTTCAAGTGATTGTCAATGGAATCTAGGGTAAGAACTATATTTAAAGTGCCATAGTCTAATTTCCTGTCATATGCTTGATATATGAAAGGGAAGATGTTTATGAGATTGAATGCGTATAAAGAATTAAACGAATTTGAGAAGACATTAAGAAGGGGTCTAGGAATATGGGGATCGGGAAGTTTGATTGCCTTGAATAAATAAGAAGAAAACTTTAATTGTATGGGATTGAAGATACTCATAACCTTATCATTTCAAGTCGAAAACTATTCTAGTGGGCAATAAAAGCACACAGTTTGGGCTCAAAAGCATGCATGAGTTAAGGCCATCTTGTAGGTCTTGGTTAAGAACTTTTCTAATGTTGTTAGGCCAACTTTGAAAACTTATCCCTTAAAAACTATAACCAAAAGTTACTTACGCATAAGATTTTCTATATTTTAACTAATAACAACTAATTTTTAAAGAATTAATTTTGAACATTACTAGTTAATTTGGTTATATCTTGCATCTAAACTGACAACAACTATGTATCTGGGCAACCTCACAGTCCTCTTCACCATAATCACATGTTACACAAATCCTTAAAAACTATAACCAAAAGTTACTTAGGCATAATAATTCTTATATTTTAACTAATAGCAACTAATTTTTAAACAATTAATTTTGAATATTACTAATTAATTTGGTTAAACTAACAACAACTGTGTATTTGGGCAACCTCACACTCCTCTTCACCGCTCAAAGCTTTAAGTTTATTCTGTGATAATTCTCATTTATCGCACTGGTCACTTTCTGCTTCGCTTTGATTGTTCCATGTTTATGGATTATGTAGCATATGTCATCTACTGTACCCGCATGTCCCCATAGCTCTTCTAATAGCAAGCAATTCTCCTAGTTGTCAAGTATCATAAACAGACAGTAGCCACTCACCAGTAGAGCATTGTTCCTATGGCTCCTCCCGTGTTCACGCACTGCACAAAATAAAAAACATGCAAGAGAGGAGCCTAAAGCTAAAGACATACAAGCTTTTCAAGAAACAATAAACAAAGGAGAATAAGCACAAAAAAACCCTAACACATGCCTGGGATTTCATGAATTAACTATGCATTCACTGCTTATATACCCACTACGCCTTCAACACATCTCACACAATTTGCATTTAATGCATTCAACATAACATTTATAATAACTTTTGATGTACAAATATACTTGATTCTCGAAGAAGAGACTACGAGGACATAATTCCAGATGATTTATCTCTTTTCTTTCCAATGAAGTTTGATTCTTCGAATGTCTGTAAAAATTATGCCAATTGTTTGAAAATGTTCATTTTATGTTGATAAGCAAACAACCTTTGCAATCATTTGATTGCAGTAATGTTGTACCCATAGATACGCATAATTGCAACCATGTGATATGCAATTGATAAAAAGTTGTTATTCCTATGAAGTTTACTTTTTATGGCCTATTTTTCATTGGCATATCTTCTTTTCTAAATTCACGGTAAATAAAATTATTTATAATTACTTTATTTAACTAGATGATCTTAATTTATAGATATAAAAAAATAGACATGGTTAAAATATTCAAAAATATTAGTATTAATTGAACATAATAATATGGTATTAAAAATGATAAAATACTTCTCAATTTCTAACTTATTGCTAAAATTTATATTTTATATGTCTTGTACATAAAATAATAAAAAAATAATCTTCAAATCCTGCAACATTTTTAAATTTTCACTCTATTACTAATATATTTACTTTAAATGTCTTGCATATAAAATAATTTCAAATACTTTTATATTTTTAATATCTCCATTTTCTAAAATGCTTTTAAATTTTATACTTATCACTAACAATCATATAACCAACCTAATCCAACACTAAAAAAACCAACTAACACCAACACTAATAGGACAATTCTCACAATATATCCAACCTAATCCACATCCACGATTCCTTTCAACGTATATTCACTACTACATAGAAAATGCTTTTAAATTTTCAGTCTATTACTAATATATTTACTTTAAATGTCTTGCATATAAAATAATTTAAAATACTTTTATATTCTTAATATCTCCATTTTCTAAAATGCTTTTAAATTCTATACTTATCACTAACAATCATATATCCAACCTAATCCAACACTAAAAAAGCCAACTAACACCAACACTAATAGAACTTTTCTTACACCAACACTAAAAAAGCCAACTAACCTAATCAAAAACACCAACACTAATAGTACTTTTCTTACACCAACACTAAAAGAGCCAACTAACCTAATCAAAAACACCAACACTGATAGGACTTTTCTTACAATATATCCAACCTAATCCACATCCACAATTCCTTTCAACATATTTTCACTACTACATACATGGATTCTACACTAACACAAGTTAGTTGTAGGTTAGCTATAGGTGATCTATAACACCTCTATAGATTAGTTACAAACAACCTAAGAATACATCTAAAGCCTCTATATCATATTCCAATGATCATCATGTCTACCAAGAAGACATATACCTCCTAGGACTCCCATTACGAGGGTGTTCTCATATGAAGTAAAATCTAGGAAGAAACAATAGACTACAAAGATAAAATATTCTAACTATAATAGATACCATGTCCTTTTTCCTTAACAATATCTAATTACTTAAACCCAAGGTTGAATTGACAATAATAGATCAATAAATCAACAAGGATGGAAGCTTCTCAATTGAAGAAAGATCAAACTAATAAACATAATCACTATGGAATATATGCTCAACACAATCCCTTGCACTCCTCATATATATCCTCAAAATAACCTAATAAAAAACACCAACACTAAAAAATACTTTCCTCAATATAAAGGACTTTTCTCACAATATATCCAACCTAATCCACATCCACAATTCCTTTCAATGTATATTCACTACTACATAGAAAATGCTTTTAAATTTTCAATCTATTACTAATATATTTACTTTAAATGTCTAGCATATAAAATAAGTTAAAATAATTTTATATTCTTAATATCTCCATTTTCTAAAATGCTTTTAAATTCTATACTTACCACTAGCAATCATATATCCAACCTAATCCAACACTAAAGAAGCCAACTAACACCGACACTAATAGGACTTTTCTAACACCAACACTAAAAAGCCAACTAACCTAATCAAAAACACCAACACTAATAGGACTTTTCTTACAATATATCCAACCTAATCCACATCCACAATTCCTTTCAACATATTTTCACTACTACATACATGGATTCTACACTAACACAAGTTAGTTGTAGGTTAGTTATAGTGATCTATAACATCTCTGTAGATTAGTTACAAACAACCCAAGAATACATCTAAAGCCTCTATATCATATTCCAATGATCATCATGTCTACCAAGAAGACATATACCTCCTAGGACTCCCATTACGAGGGTGTTCTCATATGAAGTAAAATCTAGGAAGAAACAATAGACTACAAAGATAAAATATTCTAACTATACTAGATACCATGCCCTTTTTCCTTAACAATATCTAATTACTTAAACCCAAGGTCGAACTGACAATAATAGATCAATAAATCAACAAGGATGTAAGCTTCTCAATTGAAGCAAGATCGGACTAATAGCCACAATCACTATGGAATATATGCTCAACACAATCCCTTGCATTCCTCAAATATATCCTCAAAATAACCTAATAAAAAACACCAACACTAAAATATACTTTCCTCAATATAAAGGACTTTTCTCACAATATATCCAACCTAATCCACATCCACAATTCCTTTCAACGTATATTCACTACTACATAGAAAATGCTTTTAAATTTTCAGTCTATTACTAATATATTTACTTTAAATGTCTTGCATATAAAATACTTTTGTATTCTTAATATCTCCATTTTCTAAAATGCTTTTAAATTCTATACTTATCACTAACAATCATATATCCAACCTAATCCAACACTAAAAAGGCCAACTAACACCAACACTAATAGGACTTTTCTTACAATATATCCAACCTAATCCACATCCACAATTCCTTTCAACATATTTTCACTACTACATACATGGATTCTACACTAACACAAGTTAGTTGTAGGTTAGCTATAGGTGATCTATAACACCTCTATAGATTAGTTACAAACAACCCAAGAATATCATATATTCAATGATCATCATGTCTACCAAGAAGACATATACCTCCTAGGACTCCCATTACAAGGGTGTTCTCATATGAAGTAAAATCTAGGAAGAAACAATAGACTACAAAGATAAAATATTCTAACTATACTAGATACCATGTCCTTTTTCCTTAACAATATCTAATTACTTAAACCCAAGGTCGAACTGACAGTAATAGATCAATAAATCAACAAGGATGTAAGCTTCTCAATTGAAGCAAGATCAAAATAATAGCCACAATCACTATGGAATATATGCTCAACACAATCCCTTGCATCCCTCAAATATATCCTCAAAATAACCTAATAAAAAACACCAACACTAAAAAATACTTTCCTCAATATAAAGGACTTTTCTCACAATATATCCAACCTAATCCACATCCACAATTCCTTTCAACGTATATTCACTACTACATAGAAATGATTTTAAATTTTCAGTCTATTACTAATATATTTACTTTAAATGTCTTGCATATAAAATAATTTAAAATATTTTGTATTCTTAATATCTCCATTTTCTAAAATGCTTTTAAATTCTATACTTATCACTAACAATCATATATCCAACCTAATCCAACACTAAAAAGGCCAACTAACACCAACACTAATAGGACTTTTCTTACAATATATCCAACCTATTCCACATCCACAATTCCTTTCAACATATTTTCACTACTACATACATGGATTCTACACTGACACAAGTTAGTTGTAGGTTAGCTATAGGTGATCTATAACACCTCTATAGATTAGTTACAAACAACCCGAGAATACATCTAAAGCCTCTATATCATATTCCAATGATCATCATGTCTACCAAGAAGACATATACCTCCTAGGACTCCCATTATGAGGGTGTTCTCATATGAAGTAAAATCTAGGAAGAAACAATAGACTACAAAGAGAAAATATTCTAACTATACTAGATACCATGTCCTTTTTCCTTAACAATATCTAATTACTTAAACCCAAGGTTGAACTGATAGTAATAGATCAATAAATCAACAAGGATGTAAGCTTCTCAATTGAAGAAAGATCAAACTAATAACCACAATCACTATGGAATATATGCTCAACACAATCCCTTGCACTCCTCAAATATATCCTCAAAATAACCTAATAAAAAACACTAACACTAAAAAATACTTTCCTCAATATAAAGTACTTTTCTCACAATATATCCAACCTAATCCACATCCACAATTCCTTTCAACGTATATTCATTACTACATAGAAAATGCTTTTAAATTTTCAGTCTATTACTAATATATTTACTTTAAATGTCTTGCATGTAAAATAATTTAAAATACTTTTATATTCTTAATATCTCCATTTTCTAAAATGCTTTTAGATTCTATACCTATCACTAACAATCATATATCCAACCTAAAAAAAAGCCAACTAACACCAACACTAATTGGACTTTTCTAACATCAACACTAAAAAGCCAACTAACCTAATAAAAAACACCAACACTAATAGGACTGTTCTTACAATATATCCAACCTAATCCACATCCACAATTCCTTTCAACGTATTTTCACTACTACATACATGGATTCTACACTAACACAAGTTAGTTGTAGGTTAGCTATAGGTGATCTATAACACCTCTATAGATTAGTTACAAACAACCCAAAAATACATCTAAAGCCTCTATATCATATTCCAATGATCATCATGTCTACCAAGAAGACATATACCTCCTAGGACTCTCATTATGAGGGTGTTCTCATATGAAGTAAAATCTAGGAAGAAACAATAGACTACAAAGATAAAATATTCTAACTATACTAGATACCATGTCCTTTTTCCTTAACAATATCTAATTACTTAAACCCAAGGTCGAACTGACAGTAATAGATCAATAAATCAACAAGGATGTAAGCTTCTCAATTGAAGCAAGATCAAACTAATAACCACAATCACTATGGAATATATGCCCAACACAATCCCTTGCACTCCTCAAATCTATCCTCAAAAAAAACTCATGCACATGACAAGGAAAAAGAAAAAGACACCATGTGATGCACTCCACAAATAAGCTCTCTAAAACTAACAATTGTAGCTTAAGATTCATTACCATGAAGAGACAAAGCACAAAAAATAGAACACATACGAGAAAAATAGGTGAGCAATACGTATCAAATGATTCTTTTTTGAAAGGACCAAGAGTGAGGAATGCGATTGCTCCATCCACGAACAATTTCCCTATTAGGTCCATGTTAAACTTGTGTCCAACTCTAGGTGAAGGCTCCTTAATCTTTTTATTGAAGCTTCATCATAGAGCCATGTTCCAAAATTTGATTTCCAACCTCACCCAATTTTCTAGTATCCATTAACACCTAATAGACCATCTCATGATTGAACTTTAACTATATAACTACAATCTCCAAAAGCTCCCAAGGCAAAATGACCATTGTACTCAATACTAAAATACTACCACAAATCAACACCAAAGCTCCCTTTGCATAATGAGTACAAAATCAAAGAACTAACCATGATGTGATTTGCATATCCCTCACACAAAAGATATATATGTTTACAATCAATTGTTAGTGAAGTGCATAAATTTACTAGAGATTTTTCTCAAAAAAACTAAGACCCATCATGAAAATTAATACACTTAACTAGGATTCCCTAAAGATTATATAAATTATTAAGAATCTTTTATCAGTATTAATTAATTATCATTTGGATAAAATGATTCTTAATATATATATTTCTTATTAAACTAAAATTTGAATTCAAGTAAAACTAGTATCTTGAAAATAGAATTCGTCTTTCAATTTAAACTATAATAAAATAGTGATTTGGATCTCTTTTTATTAACTTAAAAAGGGATTGATTTGAAATCAGACACAATTCCTTGCATCTAGTCTTATCAGATACCCTACATTCAAAACTAGGGAAGGGAAGCTTAATTTACAACAAATACTTTAATACTAAATTTGGTCTCTACCTAATCTTTAGGATTATAAACACTTTTTTTTTTCAAAACTTACAAGTTGATAACTTCAAGTCAAATCTGTTTTATTACCTAAGTTCATTACACATAAAACTTTAGATTCACTTGCCATATTGTAATTTTAAGCCTTCCACTGCTAAACTAAAAGCTCTTTGCTAAGGCAGGGACACGACGCACTAGTCACTTGTTTCTATTTATATTTCCCACATTCAATTATTACAAATCATCAAATTATAAATATCAACTTTTATACTCTCTCTCTCTCTCTCTCTATATATATATATATATATATATATATATATATATATTCAATCACATTATCACTAATTGATCCCAATTCATTATCTAAATTAAATTTATTCATCATTATAATTAAACTAGTACATATATTTTTTAATACATTTATTTAAAAAATGTCAAGAGACATCAATTTGGAGTCACTTTATTTACTTAAGAGTTATTTTAGTAATAATTTTATTTACTATATACATGGACACAAATTTTATTTTGTCTACATTGTTTAAAAATTTTATTTATGTTTTCTTTAATATTTTAAGTTTGATTAATAATTTAATTATTTAAAGTTTATTTCTTCACTCAATTTGTGTCCATCAAATTTTTAACTATAATTAACAAATAAAAAATCTCTATAAAAAAATTAAAATATTTTTTTGACTCATTTAAAAAAATGATTAACCTTTAAATTAAAACTTTAAAAATTTATAGATCTTTTCTTTCATTTAATATATATCTCTTTATTTTACATTACTTATTTTCAAAATATCATGTTTATGAAGAAATATTAATATTTTCACATATAAATAGTCAACAAATTTAATAAAAATAAGATTTTTTGGTTAAATGTTCATATCATTACACTTATCCCTTATCCCTTGTGTCACTATGAAATGCCTCTCATATTAATTAATTCACCTAAAATATTTATATAATTGATGATTTATTCATCATAATTTCAATATTTCTTAGTGTGTAATCTAAATCCCCTTGCAGGTCTAGAAAGGGACCCAAATGCTAATATTCCTTACACCAAATTTGTGTCCCTTCTCTTGTCTCTACAGATTCCGTGTTTGGATTGTTATGATGCCCCAAGATTCTCAACAGATCCTGGGTGAGAAACAAATTCATGGTTTAAGACACCTAAATGGGTACGCATTACCAGGCTTTGTTAATGGACATGCAAAACAAAAACCTAGTCCTATACCCTTGACACACGTGGACGGTAATGTATGAGCTTATCATCAAGACCTCAAATTCTTATTTGTCTGCTCATTTAGGCAAAATTAACGCTCCTGCAACTCCAGTCGTTGTAGAGATCTCTCACATGACACATACATAAAGTGTGAAAATAACCATGAAAGCAGGGTAACGTCAAGGAAAACAGAGCAGGAGTTTGGACTTGGGATCCCTTGTTTTCTTTGCTACGGATTTCTTGTTTCCCAGTAACCAATTCATTTGCTGAAAGGGTGCAATCACAGAGAATAAATGTAGATGTTTGCAGGGAGGGAGTTGTTGCAGATCACAACTTTTTCATGTTGACTCGTTTCTTCTGAGGTTTTGGAGTGCCCATTTAGCTTTTCTTCCATCGGCTTGCTTTATTCTCTGCTTAGTAAGGCGTGCAATCTTTGAGTAGATTGAATGAAGCGGTCAACTGGGTAGTCTATTGTTGGATTATTATATGCGAGCATTATTTTTATATGATTGCCATTGTTCGTTTGTGCAACAATTGGCCTGACCTCCCGGGCCCTTTTGGGTACTTTTATATTATTAACTTTTAAATACATAACTGTACTCTGTATTTAAATAAGGTGCGGAAGTTTCATTGGTCTGGCTTAGAGTGTGAGCTATGCTGGTTTGTTTTATTTAAGTTTTTGGTCTATGGGTCATGCTCCAGAGTCTCCAATGCTTACTTTATGACTAACAAATCCCACTGAGAAGGGATCCGTGGAAGGAGAATCGTAAATGCCCAGTGTTTTGTTTCTATTGTTTAGCTGGATTTAGAGTTCAACGGGAGTCGGATCCCTAGGTAGAGATCGGTTTCTTCTACAGGTGGTTGCAATAGAAAGCTTGCTGGTATTAGAGGATCAATTCGAAACATTGTAAGCTGGGCATGTTTGAGAAAGCCAAGGAACATTTGTAGACCGGGAGTTTTGATATAAGGTAGTGAAAATCAGAGGATACTTGGGAGCCAGAAAAGTGGTGCGTGGATCACTCCCAAGTCTCGCATTTTGAAGCTATTTTCAATGAAGAAAGGAAAACTGGAAGTTAATGGGGGAGGTCGGTTGAGATTCATACGTATTCTACTGGGGTTTGCTGGTATGTATATGCTGTTTCTGTCCTTGGAATTTACCGAACTATTCAGACCCAGTTCCTTTGTCAGTCGAAATGAGGGTAGAAAGAGTCTTGATGACTTAATCAGAGAGGGTTTTGGAGATTGGGATAATGAATTGGGGGAGCATGACACGGTTTTATTCAAATCGGTCTACGAGGACACGTTTCATAAAAGCGTAGATGACAGCCAAACCAACAATGCTCCTCAAAGACCTCAGAAGGAGTCATTCAGGGTATTACAAGGTACGGTACAGGAGAGTAAGAATGTCATGAAGACTGAATATGGTCGAATATCTGGTGCCATTCTTGATCAAATTAATAAAACAAAGGGCATGTCTGAACTACAACGAATGGCAAATGATGCTTGGGTCATTGGATTGAAGGCATGGAAAGAAGCAGAGGCAACCGTTTTGCAAGGAAATCAAAGCAATGGGGACAAGGTAGGTGAATTAATAGAAATTTGTCCCCAATCAATATCATTATCTGGCGACGAAGTTGAAAAGTCTTTACGCCTCATGCTTCTTCCCTGTGGATTGACATTGGGTTCTTCCATAACATTGATAGGAAAACCTCGCCCTGCTCACAATGACAACTTATTATCCACACTTGTCTCTCAATTCATGCTTGAACTGCAAGGTCTCAAGACAGTTGATGGTGAGGAACCGCCCAGAATTCTGCATTTCAATCCCAGGCTGAAAGGTGACTGGAGTGGTAGGCCTGTTATAGAACAGAATACATGCTACAGGATGCAATGGGGAACAGCTCAAAGGTGTGAGGGCTGGCGATCAAGGGACGAAGAGGATGCTGGTAAGCATCCTTTGTTCATTAGTAAAATGTAATTTGAGGTACTACACATGATATCTAGCTAAATTTGTAACAATTTGAAGCTCAAGGGGATTTTAGAAAAAGAATTAGCGTATGAAAAATGTTGTCTTGGATCATTATATGCAGAATTTCCCTCAAGTTGGAGTAAATGATCTATCAAATATCAAGAGATACTGTCTTTTCTTTGCTCTGGTTAATATGCATTTTATCTCCGGTAAATCCTTAACAATAAAGGTCAAGAGGATGACTGCCTTTTATTTCTGTTAGAAGTAAATTTAGATGATCCACAGCCATAGGGTGGAAGGAAAATTCATCGTGTGCACTAAATATCAAGGAAGTTTCAGCAAAAATCGACAATCACATGAAACTTTATAGGTCTTTCAAAATGGCATGCATCATGATTAGGAAATACACAATGTAGCGGTAACCAACATAATGATTTGGATCTGGGCTGTGTGATTATTGAATTTAACTGTTCGGAACACAAAATGACTGCTTATAGTTATTTCCCAAGATATATATTGGTTCCTCTGATTTGGAATACCTCTCTGTTGAATTGATTGGAGACTCCTTCCTTGTATATAGTAGCTGAAGGATTGCCATTTTCTGCTTTTTGACAGTTGATGGATCTGTCAAATGTGAAAAGTGGATACGAGATGATGATGAAGGTCCAAAAGAATCAAAGACTGCATGGTGGTTGAATCGGTTTATTGGTCGGGAAATGAAGCCGGCAATGGATTGGCCATTCCCTTTTGTAGAAAACCGCCTGTTTGTACTCACCTTAAGAGCAGGGTTGGAAGGTTATCATATGAACGTGGATGGTAGACATGTCACCTCATTCCCATATCGAACTGTGAGTTGCTGTAACTTTTCCATTTTTTCTCATTGTAAATATATTTAAGCAATTAAAAGATCATGTTTCCGGAGATTTAAGTCACCTGGCACCTTCTAAATGTTGATTCATATTTCCTAGAGATCTGAACTGGACAAACAATATTTGTAACAGAGGACTGAGCCCCTATCATAGTGTATTGTGAATCTAGTTTTTTAAGTCCAGGAAGTGTCTGCCTTCATATTAAAAGAAAGGAGTGACAACATAAAATAGGACTGTATAGATTCATTATATTCCAACTTGAGACTTATTACTTTGCCAGGATATATCTTGTTTACAATCCTTGCTCATTGTATTTTATGGCATTTTCCGAAGCATTTGTTTTCAAATGTTGATTTTGTTTTTGGGACAGGGATTTGTTCTTGAAGATGCAACTGGTTTGTCAATAAATGGTGACATAGATATTCATTCTGTCTTTGCTACATCCTTACCTACATCTCATCAAAGCTTCTCAAATCAAAAAAGCTTGGATACGTCAAACGATACGTCAAAGCTATTGAAAGCCCCTCCTTTACCTGAAGGTCCTGTATATCTTTTCATTGGAATACTTTCTGCGAGCAATCACTTTACAGAGCGCATGGCTGTGAGGAAAACATGGATGCAGTCAGAGCTTATCAGATCATCAAAAGTGGTAGCCCGCTTTTTTGTTGCAGTGGTAAATGCCATAATTATTGCTTTGGTTTCTATTTTTTTTGTTCCAAATTACATGTTAAACTTGATAATGGTGGGCTGTGAAAATGCAAAGTTGTATACTTTGTATTTCATTTGATATATTGATTTTTGACTTTGGTACATAATGCCTTTTTAAATACCTAGAAGAGATGCTTGGTAAGTGCAATAAATATTGCTTTGGTCACAATAATTTTCTTCAAAATTTTATTTTGAACTTGGTGCCAGCAGACTTTGAAATTAGCAAATTCTATTTGTAATATTCTATTTATTGTGTTGACTGTCAACTTTGATGTATAAGGCCTTTTAAGACTTATAAGAGATGTTTAATTCAATTATCTGATGTCTTGGACTGCTTTTCCACTTAACTTGTATTGTTATTAGCTCCTTGCTTTTGAATGCAATTTGAGACATCCATTGTCAAATAGCTCACAGGTGACAAATATGCAGACAATAAGCTTAGTGACACATCTGTGTAAATACTTTTAATACACAGTTGTGGTAGTAGACCCTTTGAGTAAAATAAGTGTACTTGATCATATAAGAAGAGCATTGGTGGATAAGAGGCAGCAAACTCGTTCTTTACTTCTGTGTGGTATGCTTTGGATTTCCCAAATCCATCGTTTTAGATGGAGTCTGAAGATTCTTGGATCAGTTTTGAATCACATTATGGGGAAAGATGGATGCCAAGTTTAAGAGATCCTTTGCATTCCATCTATAAATGGATACGCAAACTGAAGTAGTGAATAAAACATTGCTGTAGGCTGTAGCTTTTGAGAGGATATAATAGGAAGTATCCAAAGACTTGGGATCAGAATTTGGGACACATTCAACATTCCTACTATAGGCGGTGCACACTTCTGCACAAACATCTCAATTTGAGTTACGTTTTGGATATCTATTTCACACACAATTTGATATTGTTTGTGGAAAACAAGAGGCATATTCATTAGTGTCAAAAAGCTGAAAAATTCATTGGGTGAGGCAAATCCACCTTAACTTGCAAAATCAACTAAGGACATCTCAATCTAAATGTAAAAATACCATGACCAATATAGGAAGGAGCATTGGAGACATGGTTTCTGTAATGACCCTTTTTTCGAAATTAAGCCAAGTTGAAACCCAAAATGCCCTTTCTACATTTTCTGTGGGTTTTGGGAATTTTGCACTAAAGAAATGGTATTAAAATTATAATAAAGAGGGCCTCAAGTAAAGTTAAAATATAAAATAAGGTCTCTTATAAGTAAAGTTTATTTTAAATAATTACTGTCAAATATCAATCAGAGGTCATGAAGGAAATTTGAGGAGCTATGTCTTTTGGAAGGAAACTCTACTTAAGAGAGGCCAAGCAAGGAGACGGAGGCAAATTAATAAACCATTTTATTTCTGATTTCTTTTCCTTGTTGAAGCATTGGACTGCAGTTCAACTAACCAGAGGATAAAACCCTTCTATGTCTGGAATTGGAGGACGAAAACCCACAATTTCTTGGAGTGATTTCACGCAGAAATCACCATTGTGCGGTTTTAATTAATTTTTAGTCTGTGTTGAGGTGGCTTGCTCAGTACCGTTGATTTTTGATTTGGAAGCATTTCAGGGTCTATGCTTGCTGTTGTTGGTCACTCACCTAGGATCAATCTGGATTTAGATTCCTATCGACTGCTCTCTAAGGGTCAATATTGCTTAAAATTGCTCGCAATAGTCATTGTGAAATCTTTGTCATGAGTCTGGTTTTGTAAGAATAGATCATCTGCATATATTTACAGACTCTAAGTGGCAAGGGTTGTGACAAAATCATTGCTCCAACTGGGGCTGATCCTCTGCAAATCTGGCATTGTGACTTACCATGCTGTATCATCACATAGGTTGGCAGATTAGCAAACATTAATTGAAATAAAGAAATTATTGATGGTGTGGGCTGATGTGTATTGACATTGTTGATAATTATAGAAGTTTTCATATATCATCACAGCATTTATGTTTCATTAATGATAGATTCCAGAAGTTCTATCTCTGCATAAGGATTAATTTTCTTTTATATGCATGATTCTGCAGTTTGCCACCATTACTACACTTGAAATCAAATGTTATCCTGACTTCATTTCTGATTTGTGAGATTAATTGGTGAAATTCATTGAGTTGAATACAATTAGATTAGGAAAAGATCAAAATATTCCATTGCAGGATATAATATTGCAAGGTAGTGACAATGCATTCAAGCTGCATTTTCACCCCCTACATAAACAAGTCGTTGGTAGGGAGTGTGAAGAACTTATGCCTCTTTAATCATCCATGTTGAGTAAAAAGAGGAAAGGCAAATATTGTCTTCAATTATAGTCTTCACATTGGATACACAAGTAGAATTAGAAGATGTATCTCTGCAAAACAATTTTGGAAACACAAAAGGTGGAGAGCAAGAGCATTATTTGGTTAGCCTTAAAGGGTGGCTACCAAGCAAGGCCATGTGGTATTCAAGGGAGAGGTAAGGTACTTGTTTCTTATTTCCTTCAAAAATTAGGTTTTTGTTCGACCAAAATCCTCCCATGGGAAGTTATGATTTAGAATAGACCAAACAGATTCATTTGATGTTTCTATAATAAATGTTAGTTTTATGATCAGATAATAAAAGCAGATTTTAATTCAAAAAATCAGACACACGAACACAGAAAATACCCTGGGAAAACCCTCCTCTTGAGGGAGAAAAACCCAGCAACAATATATCGCTTATATATTGAATGATAATCAAAAGTCTCCTTTACAATGAGGCCAATAATGAGGCCAAGAATAGCACCACAATCTGATGCAAACACAGCTAATAGAATGCTTCTTGCTGATGTCAACCTCAGCCTTCTACAATGCTATGATCTGCCTTCTTCAATATATCAATCTGCTGAAGTAAATCGCACTTGCAACTCATAATCAATGTAATGAATGAATTCGCACCAATGATAATCGATCTATATGGTGAATGTCCTTAAGGATCGAATAGCATCTTCTATATATACTTATTCGATTGGAGAGGTCTCCAAAGGATGCGTCACTTCAAGTATATGGTCGGCCTCAAATGTAGTGAAATGTCTCTTCACTAAATCGCCGATTAGAGGGAGGTCGACCTCAAATGTAGTGAAATGTCTCTTCACTAGATCGCCGATTAGAGGGAGGTCGGCCTCAAAGAATAAATATCAATTAAAAAATAGATAAACATTATTTAATTTACATGAGACGTGACTCTTCACATTGGATGTCTCAATAAAATAAATAGCCGTTAGGCTATATGCAATTTTATGTCTTGAATTGGGGCTGGAAGGATGAGCCCGAAGCTGCTATAACATCAACACTCCCTCTCAGCTAGGGAGAAATACTTCCAGCTGTGCAAAACATATCACCTCATCGTGATGTCAACCATCA